>DWPA01001597.1:0-18025 GCA_018251375.1 Calpodes ethlius | reverse complement strand
ATTTACTTTGGTTGAAATATACATCATAGTGGAAATATCTTCCACGGAAATTAGATGTTTTTTTGCGGTAAAAATTAGCCAATACTCGCCTCTCAACTATCTACAAATCAAAAACCATACCACAGTACGCTCCGTTGCGCTGTGAAAGAAGGACAAACAAACGCATTTTTGCATTTATTATATTAGTATAGGGTAATCATTTACAGATAACCTTTTTTATTTTTCTATATGTGAAATGAAAAACAGTAACTTTCAGCTCTAGTATTGCGTGAATTGATATAAATACATCGAAATTCTAAACCAATATCCCATAACAGCGGTAAATAACTAAGTGGCATAACTTAAATTAAACTTTCATTTAAAGATATGCCTTCCTTTTTGTTTAAATCATTAATATAGCCGTATTAGTCACATAGTAGATATGTTTATCGTTTGTACTGTAAGGTCAAAAGTAATGTGACTATCTTTTTTCAGACCTTCCACCCTATATCAGCAGTTTATACAGATCTAACTACACCAACTTCTGGATAGACACGCTGCCCAAGAAAATGAGCAGATACGTTGTGGATCCGCTATTTGGATTCACACCTGCACCTCCACCTACCACTCCGAAACCGAGGCCTGTTCAGCCGCAACATAGAATTACAGGTAAGAAAGAAAGAGAGCTAGGTAAGAATCGCTTCTATTCTTTACTGGTAAAACAAATAAACGCTAGCACACTCATACCCCAGTAGGAGTTCGGCACGAGAGTTCCTGTGTCGTGGGCGGCATGGACAACACAAATAACACGTCACTAACATGACCGGAGAACAAATATTTATCTGTCTCATAAATATCTGCCCCGGTCGGGAATCGAATCGCTGGCTTTGCAGGCAGGGTCAATACCAACTAGGCTACGGCGCGGTCTTCTGTACAATGTTTCTGTTCTTTCTTATTTGTAGCAATAACCTCTTCCTCTGACTTTAGAGCTGAAAAATAAATTAAACTTTCCATAGTTCACTGTGAAAGGAAACTCGAAGAAATAATGAATTTACCTCGTACCAATACAGTCAAGAATAAAATTAATGGTACAGGACAAAGCAAGTTGCAGAAACCACTGAATTACGTTTTATGTGGATCGAAAGAAGAACATTTGCGACATTGTTTCAGCGATGGATATGATCTTAAGTAACTTAGTAACAGCTCGGGTACTAAACGTGCCTCATTCCTTACGTATTTCTCAAATATTCATCGTTGTCTTGCTATAATAATAAGAAGCTTAATTGAAGCCTGATATATCAAATATCGACGTGTATGCCTACGGAATATCTCTAAGACAATGTTATTGTACTGTTAGAGCAATAGTAATTTAATAACATTATATATTTTGCCGCTTGATAAAACAGACATCGCGGTCACCATTACTCACCTAAAACAATACAATGAGAACACCGAGTGCCTTGCTCGGAGCGAAACCATGTCTTGAGATAATAATCTTTTGATGAATGTTGCTGTAATTCGTAGGGTAGTTACTAGCTGTGAGTGATACGAATAATAAATATATTTTGGCTCATTTCGACCGAAGGGTTTGATAATGTAACCTCTGTCCATGATTTCATCTAGCTTTTATGAAGAAGATTCTTTAAGTGCTAAATGATCCAGCAGTTACTCCTATTAATAAGAAAACTAGTTCATAAATTCTTATTAATGGTATCAAAAAGATGATGAATAAGTTAGTAAGTATAACAGACGTAGATAATTCCCGCATGAAGTAAAACGTTTTACCTAAAGACGGTGTCGATTCTCGTGTTCTCAGATTGGTTTTTGTAAGTATTCGACTTATATCGAGTGATATTTATGTGATGAGACACAAGTCTTGTTGTAAATAATATTTTAACCAAAAGTATAGATGACTTTTTACTCTGTAGTTAAATGATCTTGTATACCGACTGAAGAGTACGGGTTTAATAAACTCCTCTACAAGACATGACAAAGGATGTGAGAGCAGGAAAATTTATTTAATATATCTTGATTGACGAGTAGCAGTATCACGTTGTACTAGAGAAGGCCATAAACGCATTTACGGCCGAAGAGAAAGGATTTACGCCTATTAATTAACTCAAGAGATCGTCTGAAAAAAGCTTAAGTCTTAAAATCTCATTTTCTTATAATGCTGATACATTTGATCAATTTTCTGTTGATTATAAAGTTTAAGTAAGTTAAATTATTTTAAAAGTGATATATACTTTTATGCATATAGGTTTTATTCCACAAGTGTAGTTGTCAATTAACAAAGTAAAGTAACTTTTAAAATGGGCTACAATGGTTTAAAATTCTCACTATGTTATAGTTTTTACTTAACACATGCACATACGTGTATGTATTAACAATAAACTTACTACATACACTCACATATGTTGCATGTTATATTAAGCGTAATTAGATATCGCAATATCGATTGGGTATAGTAAAAGTAATAGACAGAATTGACCCCCCAAGATAATAATCTCTTTTGATGAAGGTCACGGTATTCAGAAGCCTCAGGCTAGAGACTTGGGGTCTGCCTCTAACTTTGAGGGGATTTGCAAATAATACGAGCATGTACTGAAGTAGGCTTAACCTTTGTTAGACATTCCAATGATATTCCGCAAACTCAAGCTATGTTTAAGGTGGAAAAGAAGAACAAGTTATAAAATATTAACAATCTATAAAAGGTGTATACAATTTATAGTCCATAAAATTAAATAATTATAAAAATTAATAACATTCTATTGAGTATTTTACAAATTACGTACGATAAGCCGGTAAATCGATTAGTAATTAATGATATATCCTACCTGATACGCGAGAGTTCCCGGCTGTAAAGCTAGGGTAGAAATTAATGTGCGAAGTATGCGTTGGTTTTCGGGTCGTTGATTTATGATTACACACTTATAATTTTTTTTACACAAATATCCATGAAATTCGCAACTCAATGCGGGTGTGTGTTTATTTATTACTGCCTGATATTTAAATTTATTTTTATTATTACAGATCCTATTCGAAAAATATGGGCTCCGCAAGTCAGCTCACCTCACTATTCATCAACGTTGTACGGGAAAATGCGACCTTACTCGCCGCCGGAACAACGTCCGGATACAGATATGATTTACCGAGAAATACAGTCAATAAAAACGCCATCCCGACCCGTTCCACCCAACTTAATGGAAAAAGCCATACACACGACCCAGAAAACACCCGTAAACATGCCCGTAAAAACGTCCAGTGCTACCATAACACTCATTATCTCTCTTGGAGTCCTTTTCCTCATTGTAAATATCAGCATATGCGCCGTTTTGTATTTCAAAAAGCGAAAGCTTCGATTACACGAACAGACATTCCAAACAAACCGAAATACGCGTGCCGAAATAGGTGAAGTGGATGTGATCGGACAAAAAAGCTCCAAGGAAGATAGAAGCGCTTTACAATCTTTTAAGAATAGTTGCAGTGTCATTAAATCGATGAGTCTCAACAAAATGCGCGGGAATAGCAAAAAGGCTAAAAAGGAGGTTTGCAAAACTCCGAAATCGGATGACTCCGGTGGTTTCAGAGAACGGTTCCAACTTAGAAGACATTTGTCGACTAGCACTTTAGATGCGCATACGAAAGTAAGGGATTGGATTGCGAGTGAAGTCATGCATAGATGTTCTCCGGGAATTTTGCGAAAGTCTAATTCGGATTTGAACGAGAAAACTATAAGTGTGGCAAAACCATTCACAAGATCCGAAGAGTTGTTATCTGATTCTAAGAAAACTAAAAAAGAGTCTTCAAAAATTAATGAGAAGTTGAGTCCAAAAGTTTCTGCTTCAAAAAAATGTTCACTAAGCAAAAACAAAACTTCTGAAAAAACAACTTCGACGTCTGCATTAGGTTCTCATTCCTCAATAGTTAGCAATAAGCAATCATTAACTAGCAAACATACAAAAAAGTCAAATGACTCATTAATAAGCAAAGGCGCTGAAAGTATAAAATCCAAAAAGGTTTCTGTGGCTATAGATGCCACGCCAGCTGCTAGAACAAACTCCATATTAAATCAACAACCGATAGAACTAATGAAATCTTTTGAATTGAATGAACCAAAACATTCCACTTCAGAAAAAAGCTTTCGAAAGCCTAAAAATGACAGCGATTCTACTACACAACTTGTTGAAAATAAGGATAAACATGATGTGCAGAAAACATTTACAAATACTGTCACATTATCTCTTGAGCGTGAAAGACCTTTAAAAATAGCTCATAAGCATTCTGCGTCAGACCCCGTTACTGATGTAAACTATGAATTTTTAATGAAACAAATGCAGAAAGACGCAGAAATCGCCAACATACCTCCACCTGTTACATTTAGAAATGATGTGAATATGACGTCACGTGATGATAAAGCACAAGTACAACCTTTATCTGCTGAGGAATCTTTACTGACTATTAAAAGGCGGAACTTCCCTAAAGTGCTACCAGACTTACCAAAGTCACAGAAAAGGCTATCTTTACAACCAACAGCATTACAAACTTTTCGGAGCTATATAGGTAATGTGGAAAATCAATTCGATAGACCAAAAGTTCCTCCACAACCTCCTCCACGAACTACAACTTTGGAGCGGCGTCTTGCATACCAAAATTCCAAACCATTATCTTCATTTGATTCATCTCACATGAATAAAATACCAGAAATTAAGAACTATGAAAATATAGACGATTTGTTAACGTACAATGAAGTAAATAAATCATGGAATAGATCATCCGAATCAACTTTCAGTAATTGTGATAAGCCTTATGTGGTTTCTGTAGAATCTGGGAAGGAGAGATCGTATCCAAAAGTCATAATTGCTTCTACTGATATACCTGGCACTCCAGACCCGAAGATTGTTATCAAACCGTCACTGAGCCAAATAGAAATACCACCAAATGTAGTTAGAGTGAGATTACCTGATGACTTTCATTCACACACTACGGGGTCTGTAACATCCTTTTCATCATTTGGTTCTGATGAGGATGTAGATGATGACATTGATGATGAAATTTTCGATGAAATTGCAGAAGATAAACTTATAAAAGAATTAGTTGGAGGCGTCGAGTCTCCCACTGAAATGGACGTTTTAGATTCTAAAGGTCCTGAAACCATATTTGAGAAGAAGCTTGAAATTGTACCAGTAAAATTAAATACGGTCCGAGTGCAACCTAGATGTATGGACGATTATGTGTGCGTGTCAGATTTACGACTACCAGATGTAAGTGACTATGAAAAGACGGCTCAGATCAAACCAAATTTTGGTTTGAACAAATTGTCGCATAGGAGTGAAAGCATACACAGGCCGCCGGAGAAGGCTGTTAAAGTTAAACAAAAACGAACAATAAAACCATCTATTCTAAATAAAAGTGGTAAAAGTGTTAAAAGTGGAAGCGTTATAAATAAAAGTGATTCAAGTAGTTTAGAACATTCGAATTCCGGTTCCTCGAATGATACGGAATCAAGTACTGGGACTGTTAGAAAAATAAACGTAGAATAAATAATATGATTACTTGTAAGCTTTGTTATTCAAATAAGTAGGTTTTTGTTTTATTTTGAAATCATCTCAAATATTTTTCCAATTTTATTCATTAATTTAAAAATGTCAACGTTAAAACAAAAAGGACGTTTAAAACATTCCAGTAATGTCCAAAACTTTTTAATGCCCTGTAATTGATATTTCAATTTAAAACAGCCTTTTCAATTGAAACACTGGGTCGAATATCCATTACGCAAATGGAATATTCGTTCAATGGATACATTCCAGGCGATTACAATTATTTCTACACGGGAAAGCAATTTTAACACAATTGCAATATGCTTCATGGGACATTAAAATTTTGATATTTGAGGTGATTACTGAACATAGACCAAGAAATTATTCAACAAAGAGCCTTGTTATTAAGAAATGCATTTGAAATATATAACATTTTCAGCACTGTATTAGTTCTTTTCTTTAAGTAATTGTGTGAATTCCATTTACACTCGAATTTAATCTTTTAATAGAGCAACCTAATAAATGGCAGACACAGCAATGGTCTTTTGGAGGTCACCGAGCTAACTCAGTTCAGTACTGACGATACACGAACACAGTAAATCTTATTTAACCTAATTAATGTTCTCCTACAAAAATGAGTCCTTTATAACATGCTTCCATTGCAGGTTTCGAAAATCACTTAAAAAAAGAGTTTCAACGCTCATTTAGATATCGGAGACGTCTAATAACTAGTTGTAAATTGATAATATATGTACTGATATTATTTTATTATATTTATATTATTTTATCTTCCAACATAGTACCGGTGTCGATTTTATCTTACTTCGCGAAGGTTGATTGGTGGAGAAGAAAGAAGTTACATTTTTGTAACGTTCAAAAGTTTAAATAAATAAAATACTTTATGGTAACATAAAAACGCACGAACTAATTTAAAAAATAATACGCTTTAACTGAAAACTCGTTACAGCGATGTAGATGTTATCTAAAGCTATTAGTTTTAACGTCATTGTTCCGTTCTAAATTATTACTGAACGATCTCATTATGCAAGATGAAAATTATTCTGATAAGTTTATTTTACATAGAAAACTACGCAAATGTCAAAATTAATGTGAGTATAAAATGAGAAATGTTTCGAATAACATGAAAATAGTTTAGCAGCGTTTTAATATATCTTCTATTTATAATAATATTCGTATGATTGCATAATAATAATAAGAGATATTGTGTGTTTAATGAAACCATAGTTACTTTACTTTACGTTTGATAGATCTGTCAAATGCGAATAAAAGTTAAACGTCAGTTTGTGTTTTAGTACAAAGTAGTTAAATATTTACTGTTTTAGTAGCTTTTGAAATAAATAAATATGGTTCTCATTTATACAACCAAAAATACAGACCTTAAGTTAGTAAAGAAGTGAATGGCCTGTTAAAAATACAAAATCCATTTTTCTCCATGGCAGAGCGACTAGGTATGATTTTTGGTGTGGCGATGGTTGTGAAGATGAAGAGTGTCATATGCTATTTTTCACTTCTTATGTGGTAAGATCGATTACGATGTATATTTCAGTCAAAGTAAAGAAAGTGTTGGGAAACAAAAGCATTGCCTAGAAACTAATGATAGTTGTTCTATTATTCCATGCGGGTGAAATAGATTGGGAACTAGAAACTAGGGTGATCTAGATATATTTTGTATTTTATATTAGTAAATATATTCAACTGACACAATTTTATAAATTATACCTAAAAAAATTTAATAGATCATTTAGCGCTAGAAAAAAGTTACAAAAGCAATTTTTTAGCTTTAAGAGAACTTTCTGACTTTATAAATATTAATTATAAAGTGTAAATACATAAAACTTTACTATTTGATTCTCTTCAATCATAATAAATTATAAAATATATTTAAAATGTCTTTAGAATTCGTGTTATCACTAGACCTCGAACACAATTCAGAGAGCATAACGTCGTTATTCAAACAAGCTCCGCCGGGCGCTAAATTCGACGAAATATCTCCCGCATTTTGCTATTCTTTTGTTATTAACATAAGTATTTACTCAGTAATGGAGTCTTTATTCTTCAAAGAAAACAGTTTATCTACTAAAGATAGATTCTTAGACAGTGGTAAAGTTTTTTTCTTAGAAGTAAGAACACATGTTCAGTGGAACTGCGAAATGTGAAGACATCTTTGTAAATATAATTCTTTATTACCGGTCATTAAAGGAAAATAATAAAATAATTAATTTGTTGCATTTATATAAGTACTTTTTTTCATCTAATTAAGTTATATATTATTGTTGTTAAACACATATCACATGTAGAATGTATTCAACATCTTTAAACACACAAAAAATGTGTGTTTATTTGTAATAATGTTACTATTTATTTATCAATCTATTCCATCCACATATGTCCATGTTTTTTAAAGCTGAAATTTGACATCATATTTGGATAAAATTACTTAGTAATGAAATTGAAACTATGCTTAAATATGACATTAATATATGTTATTAATGAATTATCTACATCTGATTTCAAACAACTAGGTACTAATTCTATTACTTATGGTATGGATTTGTAGTATGTTTAAAGAGTTTATTTTCATAAAGACTACAGTCACTTACATAAAAACTTAATATAACATGAAGTAGGTACTTATTTTTACTTATACAATCGTTCGTAAATTTTTGATAATAAATTGATACTTATGTAATGCAACGTTATAATAAATTTTTCAGACATAATTCTCAGTTACGTATTGACTGTCTTTTAATCTTTCCAGTTTGTTAGTTTTTTAATAACCGAGAATATTTTATTATACAGTTGTCCTTCTTCAAAAGTAATAGGTTTTTGCCGTAATTTATTCTTATGCGCGGTAGCACTTAATAACTCGCATGTAACATGTGACAAAAGATAGATTAGTAAGGTATTATAACAAAACTTAAAATAATCTTCACATAAATACGTTTTTACGTTATGGCTAGAGTTAATGATGCCAGATCTTTTCTAGCAAGGGAAAATCAGTCATGTTTCTAAAGTATTTTTTTGTTATGAATATATTCATTGAACGAGAATTTATTTGGTGTTTTCATCGATGCGGTATTTTATAAAGTTTTGTATTCACAATTAAGTTTTATTTTAAACACATTTCAATTCACAAACAAGTTCCATACACTTTGACAGGCCACGAGTTTTTTCATCGGATAGTGACGTCAGTTAGTCGCACATTTTTTTTTGCATTTTTGTTGTAAAATTTGTTTTTGGTTTTTATCTACAAATTTATCGTATTTTTTTTTAAATAAATTAAATGTATAATATTAAACAGATTCTGAAACAAGTCAATATTTCTTTAAAAACTGCAAAGAAACGAATTCTTAGTAATTTCTTATCATCAATATAATGTATATAAAGCCAATCTCGAGACGTCCATATAAATTCCAAATTGAAATCTCTGGAGATATCAAATCTCTAGAGACATTTTAAACAATGTGACTTTTGAGGAGTTCATCCTACCGTTTGATTGGTTTTGGTCCAAGTTAAAAGAAATGTTCAGGCAATGTTTTATTTATTCGATAGCTGATTATGATTATGAATTATTTATTAATATTTTCTTAACACATTTTATCCACAATAGTGCTACTGGCACAAATCATAGGAACATATATTTTGCTCGGATTTCGCAAAAGATGTCATTATCAAAGGAAAGATTTAGTCGTTTGAACACTATTACTGAAATGAAGCATTTTTAGATACATGCGAGAAATGAAACAAATTCTTTCGAAGCGTAAAAATTCAAGGAATACTCTTGGAATTTTGTAGTTCATGTAAAATTGTTACATGAAAGAGAATATATCTTCAAGCTGCAATTGACTGATGAATCTGAAAGACGAAAAACACGTTATTAAACAAGCGTTAATTAGTCATTCTTTTACAACCTCGTCGCCCGTGCGACACACCAAACAGTAAAGTGACAAAACCCTTTATCAGAACTCGTAACTACATTTGGAGGGCTCCCGACGACAGTGTCTTGAACTCTCAATCGCTGGCGATTAAGCCACAAGGCCGGAATAAGTGCGGGTTTTGGCACATTTTGTGGGACTTCCAACTTCTTATTTGAAGGGAAATGTCACTAATTTTATTCCGTCTACGAATTCAAGTATACCATGCTCGTCCCTGAAATAATACGACTGTAACTGAGTTTTAAGATAAGTTAAGTTAAAGTGAAATACTAATGGCTTCTTGGAATATCCGACTTGAGATCAAAATAGAAAGTTGAGTCATCAAGTTATGAAGTAAGTATAAATTAAGAAATTAAGAATTTTAAAGTATGTCATATGGTCACATTTGGGTTAACTGACTATTCAATTATTCTATATAACGGCAAAGATAGTTATTGGCAGGAGGATACTTGCGCAAGGTTTATGACGATAACAGGCGAGAAAGTTTTAGAGTTCCGAGTAGTGGAGACATCTTGTGAAGAAGTTAATACTTTTGAAAATTTGCTAGCTAATTTTACTACTATCGATTTTTCTATATAAAAACTCTAAGAATACTTTCTTGTACAATTATAATACTCTCTGCAATTTTACATAGGAAGCAATAATCGACAATTTAATAAGCCACCCTTACTTTAAATACTTAATTATAAATTTCTTCCAAGCAATATTTCGCTTCAAGTTTTGCATTTTGCAGTGGAATTTTGATAATATTCTCCGAGAACATAAACCAGCGCCAGTGGAGAAAATTGCTGAAAGTGTTTAAAATGCAAGTTTATTCGCGGCCCCGAGGCGGCGCGCAATATCTTTAGACGATAAATTTCCCCAAATATACAGATAATGATTTTTGTTGGAGACGTTTTAAAGTTGCTATTTCGTGACAGTATTGTCGCGTCTAGCGTGTTTAATATCTGTTCGATGAATACCCGCCTGAAGCCACTGAGAAACTTTCCTCACCACTCGTCGTCTTGTTCCTGCATGTATTTTTAGACATACATGCATATAAGTTGCAGCAATTTTACATCAGGTGGATTGTTTATTTTTACTTTGAGAAATGATTCAATATCTTTAGCTTCATTTAACGTATCTGTAGAAATCATAAAAACAAAAGAATTAAACAATAATTGATGTTTATCTATCTATCAGCCCTTAAAGGTCCACCGCTGGACATAGGCATATTAATAATAATAGACATATCTAATTGATGTCTACTATTGATAAACATGATAACAATAAGTATAGCTAACATTTTGGAAGTTGTTTCGTGTGAGTTTCACATGTATACGACACAAGCAGACGTTTCTGTTTTCATTCATCTTCTATGTCATTCAGAAACTCTGACGACATCTGTGAGTATTTAAATAAATTTGGTCATTAAGTGACTGAGTAACTGTATACAAAGCTATTAACACCTAAGATCACTCTTGTCGCACTGTAATCCCAGACGGATCTAGTGTACCATTTATTCTACGTCTCCACTAAATAAATCTAGCACGACGGACGCCGGGCGACAATTAAACCGGGGCGAAGCTTCCCCTGCCTCGTAAAGTTGTGTGGTTTTAAAGTTCAAATTGAAATCTCTGTTGAAAAAGTGACAAAAAATATTGCTTACTCGTCGTTGGGCGGTTCAGGTCGGCGATTCTCATCTTTGCACAGTTCCTGTATTGCAAAAATGAAAGTGAAGATAGCTTTTAGCTTTAATCTAATTTCTAATAGATGCCAAAACTAATGTTGGTAAAGTGTTGGGTTTTGAGATTTTTCATCTCTGTTTTACTTTTTGTAAATTTGGCTCCCATAACATACTTCCGTTACTTTTGTTGAATTTCCAAATTACTAGATTTTTCCAAAAACTCTTTCAGATAATTGGTTTTTATTTTGATTTTCTTCTATACAACTTTGAACATAGCTAATGGAAAAATAATTAAAAAAACTATTTCTTAATTATTGATCATCACAACCTATACCTGTCTCACTGCTGGGTTTAGGTCTCTTCACTCAGTGTGAGAGGTACTAGCCATAGTCCACCACGCTGCAGCGCTGGCCAAGTGCGAATTTGTAGAGTTCACACATCGTCGAGGACATTATGGAAAACTTTCGGTGTGCGGGACTCAAGATGTTTTCCATAACCGAATCAAGTGATCATTAACTTGTAATACGCACATCATTATTCTAAAATTAGGGATACGTGCAGGATCCGAACTCACACATCCACGTTCGGAAAACCCACGTTCGAATCACTCGGCTATAAAAATGATTTAATATTCATAAAATATAACTGAATATCCTTAGTCTTGGTTGATTATAAACATACTTGTAGTGTATCAAATAAATAAGTATGATACTTTTATCACTAAGCTTTAAGTAAAGTTTCTTATTTAACTTTTACCTATATTGCCGCGAAGGTAAAGTCTCCTACACAATATCCGGCAGCCTACTTGGCGGTTTTCTGCTGCGCGGATCAGCTGGCTGTATGTACCAGCAATATTGACCCAGTGATATATGATAAAGAAAACGACTCAGATCTGTAGATCGGTGAAAAGTATCTGTGACCGCAAAACTAAAAAAATGCTTTTAACTGCAAAAAGATTACTAACTGTTATGTTTGCTATTGAAAAGTTCCCTCGTCTGAAGCTATCTATCTATCTATCAGCCTTTAAAGATCCACTGCTGGACATAGGTCTCCCCTAATTTGCACAACTCAGACCGGTCCTAAGCCTTATTAATCCAGCGAATGCCCGCTGTCATCTTCTTTTTTTGAACCTACCTTTGACTGTAATATCAGATTATGTTTTTCAAAAAGATGTATTGCCATTGGAATTACAGAAATTTGTTAAATTTCAGTTTTGTTGGATAAGAAGTGGTTTTAATCTAGCTTGTATGATTTGAACCAAATACACATATACTTATAAATTAACAAAGTTTGTAAGGTAAAAAGGTCAATTTACCATCAGATCATTTCTTATTGATTGCCAACTAATATATCCAAGGCATCCGGTATGGATACGACATAGCTAACATTTAAAATTGAAAAATAACAAACGAATAAGACAACCAGTCGAGTATAAACATTTACCTTTTAAAATTCAGATCACATTGCCTGTGTTCTAAATAAATGGCCAAGACGACTATCTTAAACTGAACACTCTTATATAACAACAAAAGAAATTCGATAATCACAACAGGTTATCGCAGTAAGGAAATAGAATGACTGTCATTTTGAGAAAGGTTTGAAATATGATCGTAAAAAGATACAAGTAAAAAGATATACCGGCAGAAAGACTGATTGATTAAGGAGTGAATGCGGAAATAACCGACGATGGAGCTGAATAGAAGAAATGATAAGGATAAGTTGCTGAAAAATGGAGTGGATACTTTATGAAGCTTGATTTATCCGAAAGGAATTTATAGAAGTGTAAGATAAGATTGGTAACAAAACAATGCAACAAAAATAGGTACTTTAGGGATTATTCCGTCTAAATAGTTTCGAGTAAATTTAATTTTCTTCACTTCTTTTGTAAACATCCTCTTTCCTCCTTCATTCTTTCTTCTACGTATATTTTATATCATGGGAATCTGGTTGAATAGTTCTTGTTGCTAATATAGTTAAACATATCCATTGCTAAGGAAATAAAATTCATTAAACTTGTCCGATGACGCTGTTAACAAACCAGGAAGAAATACGGCTTAGATTAGTTCTGTAAGGAAACTTCTGAGCGGTCGAAAACTTGAGCAATTTCTTTAATCCCTTAAAATGATTCCCCGATGTATTGGGGGAATACGAATACTCTGCTCTCGCGGGTATTAAAATAAGATTTAAAAATTGGTTTTAATTACACTAAAAGAAAGACAATTAACTCTTCTATTTTAAGTCGACGACGACAATCAAACACGAGCAAATATTTACTACCGATCGATATATTTTTTTCTAGCACCGGAGAATTAAATAATGAGTAATAAATTGTTCACCAATAACAAAATTTTCAATTACAATATAATTTCAAAAGTATTTTTTAAATTATTTTTTATATCTAGTTACGTCATAATACATAAACTTCTTCGACGGCTGTTTTTGTGGAAAGAGTTAATGCTCTTCAAAACTACTGTTTTAGCGAAGCTTATTCAACCAACTATGTTATACATAATGAAAAATATGTTTCAATTTAGTCTTTGGAAGTCAAGTTAAATGTAACTGATATAAAAAACAATTATAAATCTGTTGGCCTCGAAGGTCATCATGGATTGTATTGGATATTTAACAGTACATAAATATCATGCACGTTACAGAGTATCCATTGCTTATTTGCGTCTCAAAATCTCAAATTCCATTGTTAGAAAAATCATGCCCTACTTTATACTCGGGTATTACAAAAAAGACAATTTTATGATAAGATTAGTAACACGCAAGTCCCAAAACTCGGAACCAAGAAGTAAACGTAGATCAGATATCTATTCACCGTTTTTTTCACGGAAAATACTTTCCGACGCAAGGGAAAAGTTTTGGAGGGAAAATTATAAAAAAAGTTGTTCAAGGAGCCATTAAAAGTTTTATGAAATTTATTAACGACCCCACCGTTTGCACTACATGTCGCTTCTGACAAATAACGCTTCCGACCTTAGTGCTGCTATCATAGGAACCAATTTCACTTCCAACGCGCAAACTTGGAGTTTCTTCGCAATTTCGGGTAAATTTCTCCGTCCAAGTGAAATTCAGTCTTACGATAAGACGGTAAAGTTGTTATTCGACTAAACTATGGACATTGGTCGTCTAATATATCTAGAACGTATGAAACCCAGCGTTTTGCCACAACTTGAAAACTTCGAAATTAACCTATCGCATCTTGTTCACCTTTGGATAACTCTCCTTAAAAGTTAATAGCCCGCAATGATTTTAATAGTGAGTTTTTAACGTAAAATACGGCAACTCTTGAAGAATCATTAGAAACTTTTCTTCTGCAACTTTCGCTGTAATTAACTGGTACCTGTAGTTTGAAAGCAATTTCATCGTTTGCAAACAGTAAATGAGTTCTGTTTTTAATGCGTTTTGAAGATTTTTTTTACTTTTTGTAGATCAGGACTTCTGTTATGATTATCTATCTTAAAGAACTTCATAAATTTAACCTCTGTCATTCTTTATTCAAAGTTTTACTCAATTTCTTTATACTCAGTAATTTTAATACACAATTTTTTTAATAAGTTCATACTGACAATAATACCAGAATGTGAATCAACGTATAAAAACCCCATGAAGAAATTCATCTATAAGTACTTAGTTATCAATCTCTTGACTAGCGTCTCCATTAATCCATCTATCCCTTACTGAAGATTAAGAGATCTTACTGTACAATGTACTATACATACATGCAATTGATCAATCACTCGGGATAACAGTAAATGGTCGTTGTATTTACATGAAAGATATTCAATACAAATATTAGTGCATGCTGGTACTTATAATATTATATTTGTACCTGCTAATTTCTGAAAAAGTTATATAATATTTTTGTAAGCTTAATATTTATAAGCTAGGGTGTTTCGTTGATTTAAATCGGTTAAAAAGTATATAAAATCATATCTGTTTACAAAAGTTTAAAAAAGATAAGCGGATCGTAAGCTGCAGAAGGTGTTTTGAATTGTAACGAGGGCGATTACTAATAAAAATTGCTGAAGAAAAATTGAGAAGCTTAGTAGGATAAAACATGAACTGAGTTTTTAACTTGCTGTAAAGGATACACAGGCGATAGGAACCGCCGTTAGTGAACAAGTGTATCTGTCGTGCTCCATATCTGTGGGTGAGGTGCACTTTTCAAAATTGCATTGCGACCGCACAATGCATCGTTCTCTAAATCCGGTTGTCGGCTTCCCTCGGGCTGATACGCTCCTTTCTTTTGTGTTTCGTCCCTAGTTAGCTCATTTCGTTGTGTTTGGCATTATTTTTATCCACTTTCAGATTATGGTTGGCTATTCCGTAATGTAAAATTTTATTTACGTTAAGCTCTTGGCAATAGCCAGTATTCTATAACCAACAAATATAACCGTCTTAATTTCAGTGCCCAAATGAAATCTACTTTCTATGAGCTTCTCTCTTTCTCAGAAAAATAGTGATTCGTCTTACCTGGGTTTAATCAATTCAATTAATTTTTTACATTACATTAATAATATCAATATTTGCCAATTAAAAACGTATAAATTTTACATTATAATATAGTAATATATAATTAAATTTCACATAAAACCTGTATAAAAATCTGCAGCTCACATTAATCTGCGGGGTTTAACTAAACGTTTTATAACGCCATAAACTTTTATGATCCACGGAGTAGGTTCGTATGTGAAATCTACATGAAATTAATTCTCGAATAAATTCAACCCATAAGGCAAAATTGGATCGTTGTTTTTAATTGAAATTTTCCGTGAAACAGTACCTTAAGTACTCGCGTTACCAACGGAAATACAATAAGGGAGTCCTCGGATTTATTGGAACACTTTCGCGATTTTAATTTGACAGTCCTCTTTAAAAATGGATAAACTTGGTTCGTATATTGTTACACCTATAGTGAGTATTCGTTTCTATTTAAAATGTTTAGTGTATTCGATTGTATAATTTAAAAATCATAACATGATGTCTGGAAATATTGCAATATGATTTCCTATGTAGGTATGTGTATAATAAATAAATGTTAAAAATACTATCAAACTATCTAACACTACAAGTTATAAAGCTTTCAAAAAAATTATTAATTTAGTAACAATATATTTGAGAAACAACGCAGCGTACATCAATCTATGATTACAGAAAATTCGGGAGTTGCGAGATTTGAGGCAAAAGTATAATATATTTATACAAACGTTTTTAAAAAATCGCTTTTATCGCATCATTAATACATATTTTCAAAAATTACAAAATATAAGTCTTTTTACCTCTGTAATTACATCTTGATATATTACGCTGTATCAAAGTTACAAACGATCGCAGCTGATAAATATGTTGCCACCCCAAACTAGACAGCAACATAATAAAGCGACCGCTTCAAGTTAATTAAGAGGTACGTGTCGCTTGATGGAACGAGCTGAATTAAAACGAACGAAGCCGCTACAGCCTGTTTACAGCCGACAGCCTACTTATATAACCTGTATATTCAAAAGAAGAACATTAATGCTACAAAATAAAATCACTATCAAAAATAAATTTCTATAAATAATTCAAACGACCCAATTCGTTTAGGTGTACACAGATAATGGTATATTTGTCTATCAGCCTTTGAAGGTCAACTGCTGGAGAGAGGCCTCAACTAATTTGCGCCATTCTAATAGGCGAATACCCGGTGTCTTCTTCAGCTCGTCAAGTAAATGAACATTTCGGATTTTTATAACCCAAAAATGGTAGCATTATTTTACGTGTGTGTGAATAAAATGTGTCTTTTATTTTACCAATGAAATAGATCTGAGAACATTAGGCACAGTGACGCAATGACGTGATATTTTTAAAACAATCTACAAGGAGAAGTTATTTAAAATGATGCTAAACAATTTAAATTAATTGGTCTGTAACAGCACCTGAAAATGGCAATGGAATCCATTACGCAGTATTTCGTCCTACCACGGAGCAAACCTATTGCTCCATTCGAGGCGATTGACATGCAGTTCGGTATCCGTGAGATTCCATTACAAATGTCGCTTTGTGCCGTTACATGCTCACGTCGGGAATGGAATTCGAAAATGGAAAACGGAAAATTATTAACATCATTGAGAGACGTAACGTTGTGAATGATTAATAGCTTGGAACACTTTACGGATTAACTGCAATGATAATATTGTAATGAGGTCAAATTTGTATGTGAAATGATTGAAAGCTTTTATTGTACTTAGTTTGTTACCAAGCTGAATTGTATCTACTTCTTCGTATACTATGAAGTTGAAATTTGACACTGCATTTGTTGCTATGACAATGCATTTATAACAGAAGTATGACCTCGCCTGCACTTAGGAATGGCTCCAGATGAAGGAACTCCCCAATGATGAATAGTACAGATTAAATTAATTTTTAACTATTAATTTCTTATTATTGTTAAGCTGTGTTTTCTAAGTTTAAATAACTTTAACATAACACAAACCGTAATACTAAAAAGAGACAAACATTCGATAGGATTTAGCCTGTTAGATACTGAAATAGAATACATTATGCAAGGTTACCTGTTATCTCGGTCTCTGGGTGATACAGAGCCCAGTGACCACGGCTTTGAAAGAGGGATCTGTCGTCCAAAGACTCAACGTTGTTCATTAGGAAATGCCACTAGCCGGAACGTTTGGCTAGGACTTTAGGTGGATGAGATCTTTTATAGTTGTCCTCTAATATGGTCAAAATACAATGTAGTATATGTGCAAAGAAATCTGTTGTCTCCTACACACACTTTATATAACAACACAGATAAAAATAACCGCTAATATGATGTATAGCTATCTGTGGGAGTTAGTTATCTATGGAAAGAGGTTGATGATACGACGGCTAGATGAAGG
>DWPA01001596.1:0-18041 GCA_018251375.1 Calpodes ethlius | reverse complement strand
ACGATTGTAAGACTTTTAGATATAAAGTGAAGTGAAGAAGTATGTTTGAAAACAATCATTTTCGTGCAAAAAAAATTGACTACTGAAACTAGAAATGTGAGTAATATTGAAGATAATCGGTAAAGACTGATATGCAGAGAAAATAATGTTAAAAAGCTCTAAGGCTATGAGCAGATCATGTTATATATTAAAAAAACTACAGAAAGTATTAAATATATATAGTGAGAAGACGCTATCTGGAAAATAGATGAAATAATCCAGCAACTAACTAAAGTCCATATAGAACCATATCACCTGGAAGGGTTTCAATAAAATATATTTAAGCTAACCTAGGTGTGTGATGAAGAAAAACTTTGTCAGTTTTATTATTATACAAGAGAATACTTTATATTGGTGTCAAAATGTTTTACAATTTCGTCTTTAATACGAGTAACATCCTTAATTCATATATTACGTAGACATGGTACGTAGAAGATTTAAAAGTTTTGAACTAGTACGTACAAGATACGTAGAAACTGCCGCGGCGACTGGATGTAATTCGCGAACTTATTCTCGTGAGAGTCAATAACACCATTCCGTGAAATATATGGGATAGAAATTTAAAATTTCGCTTCAACGTAGCGCACTTAAATTTATTGGCCCTTAAACCTCAGCGAATGCAATTTGACAAATATTGCAGGACTTATTTTTGTACCACAAATGTAACTTTTCAAAGACAGGTAGATTTTTATAGTCTTAATGTATTGAGTTACTAATTAAAAAGTAATTTGAGTATAGTCTGCACTCTAATAATGTCGTAATTGATTTACTTTGGAGAGTTTAAAGATTACTTTGTTTAATATGGAACTTTAATTTCAAACATCTCTAGCAACCTACTCCTCTCCTTTAAGATTTTTTCAGGAATCATTCCGTACCGATTACTTATATAATATCATGAGTATGTTACATATGAACTTTATGTAATAATTCCTTTTCAAATTTGACATGTTCTTTTTTTACTTTCTTGTGTTTTCCCAGTTTA
This sequence comes from Calpodes ethlius, assembly GCA_018251375.1. NCBI lineage: Eukaryota > Metazoa > Arthropoda > Insecta > Lepidoptera > Hesperiidae > Calpodes > Calpodes ethlius. Next base: position 17,020 of record DWPA01001596.1, on the reverse strand, counting down.
CAAAAATTCATTAACATTAAATTTATTTTTACAGAATGATTAATTAACAAACGATACATATTTTTTTATAATTAACAGTGAAAAAATATGAAATTTAATAACGTCTACATCGTCTCACACCTTCAACACTGAGAGGCTTGCGTCACCCGTAGAATGGCTGTAAGAGCTACGTTCAAGCGGATTCTGCATATAAATTTCAACCCCAGTAAAATATTTTTCATTTTTTTGGCGAAAGCTTGCAAATTTCGTGCCATAACTTACTTGCGGGAACATTACTGTCAACGACTGCATTTAAACGAATTCTAGTTCACGTTGTCATGTTTCTCAGACCACTTAAAGCAGTCCTTGTAATTATTATACGCTAAATACATATGTATATATTCCATATACTTAACAATTAGTAGGAAGCTTTGTAAATGACGTTTTTTATCAGTTAATACGCTCTACTTGAGGTGCCTCATTGCCTCAGCTACTTCTGCCAAGGAAAAAGTACTGACAACTACTAACTGGAATACTAATACTTACTAATAGGACTAACGTACATAAACGGTCATGACGTCCATAGTCCTCCTACTCAATAATAACAAACTATTAACTACTGAGGGGACTTATTTACTACAATCCCTCTTCCATTCTTATTCGAGGATTGTCACCATGAGTAGCAGAGGATGGTAGAACTGCAAGCTCGTTTGCTATACTAATACCTACATAAAACATTCTACTAAAATCGGTTAACTTAGCATAACAGTGGAATAAATGTCGCAACGAATTCTATTTTTAATTGTGAAAGACGTTTTTTAAACGTATCTTGCGATATGTCAAATTATATCACTTCTTGGGACTGGTAAAATTTTTAGCGTAGATTACATTAAATCTTTAGTAACACCAAATACAATAATTTATAGCTCAGAAACAAATTGTCCAACAAAATTATCATATATATATATATAATTATCGAACAATTGTCCACGAGTGTACGATTTATAATTGGCAGTATTTACTTTTTAACCTGTCAGTTATTAGTTTTAATCTAATCGACTGCTAAAAGGGTGTTTTAAATCATTATATGTAGTTTGACACGTTGTCTTCGATGTCTAGGAAGTAATAACTTATTCACATATTATCACTTTTCTTGTACTCCAACTAAGTTTAACGCGAAGAACTTGAGACATTAAGTAATGAAATGTATCATTAGAACTTATAATAACCAAGCATCGTGTAAAGTAATAGAGTTTAACCGACTTTGAGTCTTATTATCCTTAATTTAAGAACCAATTGATCGACTTATCTAAAACTGTGAACTGGGTACTTTAGCTATGTTTCGTAACTCGCATTATAAATCTATGCAGGCGCCGCGCAGAAGTGAATCTCTTAATAGAATGTAATTAAGCGATGATATGTTAGGAGCAAAAAACAGTGCTAAGTACACGTATTATCATACCTGTGAGGCGAGGAATTTGAAAACGATTTATAATCTATGTGTACACTAATACTATAATGGAATACATATCATTATTTTTTAAATGTTTTTCTTTCAGACAAAAATATTTATTTAGCGTGAATTTAAAAAAACATATTATTTTCTCTATTACAGCTGTTGCCTGTTTATCTGTATAATGCTGAACAGCTTTACATGACATTACTTCGGGAGTATGAACAAATGTGAAAAATGGATTAGTTAACTAACTGGGGGTATTAGTTATTTGTATACAAGTTAATTAAACCGAATTGATTTACAACTTAATTATGACATCAAACTCAACACTATCATATTAAATGTTACGTAAAAAACGACTGTACAGTCTTTCTGGCCTAGTTTCATACAATCAAGAGAATAAACGGGAAAAGTTTATTAATACAGGCGTACGTCAGTAAAAACGCTCTAAACTGAACGAACTTTACCTGAACACTGATCTAAAAATAAGGCGATATCAGATCTGAATGTAAATTCAAAACTTCAATCTTTTCCTTCTATATATACCTAGTGGTGTACAACCTTGATAAGGACAGTAAAACTTTATAATACTGCATTAAACCACTGCAAAATAACACTTAAAACTCATAATTATTTAAGACTGAACTCACATTTAATTAGCAGCATAATCTTCACTTACTAATCTTTGATTAAAATTAGCTACAACCATTAGCGAATACTGCACGGGTCTCGAGTGAGAGTTGAAGTTAGTGCTTGACGATTTAGTAATTAAATCCTGTAACAGGGCTTAGCGATTGCTATCTAACGATATCGGTCGGTTTACCGTGCCCTTCGAAGCACGGAGACGCTCAGAATTTTTTGTCACAGTCACTAATTCTCCCATGCAGCGTGCTCGAATTGTACTCAATCGGTCATTCAAAATTTGCCTGCTATTTGTGAATGTTACGATTGATTCTAAAAATTAATATTACCTCTAAAGCAATAACATTAAAGTTAGCAAGAAAATGTCACGTAAGATAAAAATAAAAATTCTATCGCGAGAAAACTTCGTCTCGCCTGAATTTATTCTTAAACTAAAATCGGGAATTAAGTTTAGTACAAAAGTTTGTCCTATCAGTTTCAGGTAGTGGTCAAAGCAGATCTTGTCTAAAAATTCTGGCGCCGAGCCAGGACTATTTCAGTTCGTCTATTATAGGTACTTTTGAAGCAATGCATTTCTTGAAACACATCGTAAAGTGCAATAAGTATAAATATATTGTTTTGAAATTAAAAAAATAATCTTAAACATCCCTTTTAATGTAGCGCTAAATTTCCTGTGTACTTAGAAATTCTTTAGAAAAACCTAATCGAAACCCAATTAGAAATAAAAAATATATGCCACATAAACATCACAAACGAACGAGAAACGAACCTGGATTGAATATTTAAAATATTAACTTATGTAATTACATTGAAAGAGAAGATTTACTAATAATTTTAATAAAAGTCCTTAAAACTAAGAACCATTTTTCTTCAAAATATTCTGGACTTATCTTGTCGTAAAAATTCTCCCATCATAAAAATGCTAGAAACTATCCGATTCTTCTCGAATTCAAACCATTTAAAAGATAATTTTTCAAGAATCATTCTACATATATTTATATCATTATAAAAATTACGTAGGAAAATTGTTAAATGTCGGTCGTTTTTTTCTTTGCACACTTAATAAATTATTATTATTATTTACCCACTACTTTGTCAACGACAAATGTAGTAAGGGTAATTATCCTATTTTTATTTGTATATCATGTAAAATACAAATTTAGTTTCTTTTACCAGCTCATTTGTAATAATGATTTGTAGTTATTTGCATGTTGGGCAAGGGACAGTAATCCTAAAGACCAGTTACTGGAAGATACTAGAATTGTATTTCTATCTAAATATTTCTAGGAAGATCATGTTTTTTAATTACTAAATTACCATTTATTGTGTGGGTTACATTTTCCAAGCTGAATCAATACTATTTCGTCTTACACTTTGTGCACAAGTCTTTAGTTCCAATCATAAAAATACATTGATTTTTATGATAAGGATCTCCTGATACTCAGAATAGGCTTCAAACCTGGAACCTTAACGGCCAAAGCAGAGTGACTATTATTTTAAACACGATAAAAGCGTGTTCTTGGTTTGTTAACTTTTAACTTATTTATATAACTTATAATACATACCATATATGTATATAAGAAAGATAAAGAAATAATGACTTTAACGAAGCTCGTACAACTTTTAGAAGAAGTATTTCAATTTGCGCCGGATAAGTTCAGAGTCTGTACTCCCAAAAAGACATAATACGCCGTTCCTACTACAATTGTACACCATTCATTTTTTTACGCAGTACACAAAAATGTATATAGAGTACTTGATGTACGTACATTTAATGCTACTATTTCAATCCGCTGTTTATTGTAAGTTTTTTTAGATAATAAGGTGGACACATTCCATATTAGAAATTAATTAAAGACGGGCGTCGCGCGCCGCCCGCAATGAATATTTTCCAAGTCGTCAGAAACCCGTTAATACAAAATGATAGCATTTTGTCATCAGAAAATTAATGGAGTCCATAACGAGGAATAATAAAATAAAATAGACGATCCGTTTAAATCTCTAGCTTAGCACGCTGGCATTGATTGCTGATTTTTCTTTGACTTATTTTTTAGGAAAAATATTCGGGCCATGTCAAAAATCAGTTTAAAAAATTTGTATAAGTAATAAACGTAATTATATATGTAAAATTAAATACCTGAAACATATAAAAAATATTCCACAAAGCATTTTTAAGAAAAAGCATAAAATATCTCTACTTACTACATAAAAATTTAATTAATTAAAATCCAGTCTCAGGAAGAGAAAAGTAAATACGTAAATAATAACCAACCAAAAAAATCCGGAGCAAAAAAATCCAAATCAAAATGCGCACAAAATAAATACAGAGCACTTCACATAAACATAATCTTTCGGCACACCGCACACAAATAAAAAATCTTAGAAGCTTTGAATGTATGCAAAACGCACTTTTACAAACACCAACACTCAACTTTACCAGCTTGCCGCCAACCGCTCCAACTTTTTCTAAAACAGTTCAATTTAAAAAAGAGTCCAAAAATTTTCCCAAAAAAAAAAATTGTCGCGAATTCCTGCGGACCGAAAGTTTCGCTTCGCGTCGTTACGCGTGACTCCGGAATTCGAATGAGGAATTTTCGGCTATGATGGGGAAGATGTGCGCATAGCTGTGGCTTAGATGAGACTGTGGCGTGGTATGTACCGCGGCACTCGCACTGTGTGGCCGGAGCCGACTTTCGCCCCGACCGGTCGCCCTACAGCTCACACGACCGGTGACGCATCCAGGAACACTGTTAATTCTCTACATTTAACACTACGACTATTTTTCTCTCCCCATACGCAGCGCTGAATTGCCCTTTTATTCGCTATGATAGGCTATACGCGTCTCGATTATTTGATAAGAGAATAACGCGGTGCGTATCGGTCGCTTGACGAGTCGTCACTACGTTAGGGGTAGCGAACGTAGCAAAAGTAAATGAATTTTGTTGACATAGAAATTTTTGCACGATCGGGTTTCTATTGTTGTGGCGTGAAATTAAATATATTGTTATGGAGATTATTCAAATTATGTTCTGTTAAAAGTGCGTTGTAACTGTTCGGAATTAGCTGACTAAGGTTCTTATGGTAATGATGATGAGGGATTTTATAATGTTGTTCCTATAGAATTTAAACCAACCAATTTAAGATGCATTCGTCATAAAATTTAGTTGTTTATACAGAAATTCCGCATATGCGTCACACATTACACAGTAATGATATTAATTTTAGAGCTTAGTTTGGTCGACGTTAATAGGAAAACACTATAAATAGTGGTTTAGGTAAATCATTTAACATTGATACTCATATATGTATACTCTACTCATTAATGTAGTCTATACTTATAAATATAATGAAGTGTCAATACTCATTAGTGAGTATTTTCTTAAGTCTAAGAGCCTGGATTAGATTTCTGGCCTTAGTAGACATTTATATTGACAGATAAATATTATTCGTTAAATTTTTATTTGCATTGTCTAAAGTTACCTTTTGTGATGATTACACAATAGATTTATTGATAACTGTTAAATTAGATACAATTACGAAGTCCATACACATGCCCACTACAGATGATGGAATTTGCAAATTGCTTCCACTATATCAACATCAGTAATGCATAGTAATGATTGGTAATAGTGATAATGGAAACGATGATATTAGTAACAATGATGACGATATCAGTGCTGAGGACTATAATAATGAAAATAGTGGTGGGGATGATGATGAGTTTAATGTTATCAAAAAAAAGTAAGTTCCAATCATTTACCTAAATATTTGTTATAAATTACTGTTTATAATTACTTAGTACTCAAGATAAGTGTAACGTGTATTCACAGATGATACTATCAGGTCCATTCCTTGTCTTTGACATTGTTCAAGAAACTAGAGTTGAAGTTAATAGGAATATAAACAATCGATGCTCTCTTTCTGTTTTACTATGAGACAGTATCGTTTGTGAATACAGGGGTAAGTATAGATATTTTTTTTACAATATTCAATACTAAAGATTATATGTAAGGCAGTTTTTAATTGAATTGGCTTAAAAATACTTTGAAAGTACGGAAATAAAATCAAAACCAAATCTGTTTCAAATACTTTTGAAACTTCAAAGATTAACATGTTCGTTGCTTAGACTAGTATTGAAACGATTTAAAATACTGACATCAATCCTATGCCGGCATACTAGGATGTCGTGAAAGATTACAAAAGTCAAACCGCTTAGTGATAAGACTTCATATAAAAATCATATAATCAATATTATATAATATTATATAATGAATATTAATTTTAATACTAGTAATATTATATTTTCATGAAGTCGAGTTGACTTCCAACTACCGTCTCGCTTGTTTTTACCGCAAAATCAATTCACCGTGTTCCAGCTGGGGGCTTGAAAAACAGCTGTTTCTTCTTCATCGGCAATGAATTGGGGATCCTTGGTGTTGCTGATGGTCATTGAAGGTGATAGGTGAAGGTTACCTACCTTCAGCTCAATTTCTAACTACCTTCAGCTTCAATCAGTTTTTGAATTACGAACTCAACGACGTAAAACCGAGTTTTCATATTTCACGGTATAAATTTCAATGAACGGTATGTTTTATTTTCAATTTCAATTTTAAAACAAAATAACGTTTCATAAATAGTGACGCAGTATTTTGAATTTCCAACTACGACTTGCGCTGGACTTTTAATTGCCTCAGGCAGATTTCAATGGTTGGCGGGATTGAATTTGAAACAAAACAACGACCCGTTTAGCATCCTGGATGTCACGAGTAACCTAGTTTGTAACTTGTCTGCAGGAACGAGAAGTTCCAGGATGCCGCAGGAGCAGGATGTAACCGACAAACTTCGGACATCTGTTCGCGTAACATTTAGTAATTGTTCTATGTTACTTGTAGTTTGCACTGACACAAATACGTTGGTTATAGTAAGATATCTATCAATATTTTCGTTATAAATAGTATAAAACTAAAAAGATATAACGCTTTTGCGGCAATAAGGACATATGTTTTTAAATTAAGTACATATATACATAAGTTTCTATTGATTGTTGATTTCTACTAATTGAACTGTTGTTAATTACCAGGAACTAATTGTAATTGCTTAAAAAGTATAATATACTTATATACTTATAGCTTTCGGTTTCGCCCGCGTGGAATTCGGGTATATCGCGAGCTTACAAACAAAACAAACTACAAACTTTCAACCCCTATTTCAACCTTTTTTTCGCGATATAAAGTTCAGTTCTATCTTAATACCGAATTTCATTAAAATAGGTTCAGTGGTTTAGGCGCGACAGCATAACAGACAGAGTTACTTTCGCATTTATAATATTAGTAGGGATTATACTAGCATCATGTCGGTGTTGTATATAAATAACCAAAAATATGTATGCGTATGTTAAATACATCATTCATATATAAGTATATTCTTGATAAATAAATAAAGAATCATATAATTAACGATGTACAGCAAATAACAGGCATCTGATAGTAAGTGGCCATCACAACGCATGGGAATTATCACCAAAGACACTTAAAGACACGTTGTCGGCCAAAGAGCGAGGTGCCCAGTTGTGACCCGGACGAAACTATGACTGTTCAGACTTATGACGTTAGTTTTAAATCGCTAATCAGATTTATTTTATTACACCTGTTGCAAGCCAGAAATTAATTTTTATGTCCATGTTCTGCTAAATTGACATGAACTATCAACTCTTATGACGGGTTTCTACTCTAGCTAATATCTTTGTCACTATCCGAGATATCGAGTGATGATAATTATCATAGATATAAGATCGATGACTTTTTAAGTAACTTGTTGTATCATAGGATGTTAAAGGAGTACTGAGGATTGATTAGGGTTACATATTTATATGACTGCTAGCCGTAAGAAAAGGTTTACTACTACGGGAAAACTTTCTAACGCTCCCAGCACGTCTGCGTCATTTTAAGTTAAAAATTACACCATTTAGATGTGGCAACAGTTTAGCGCACTAATTAACGCGCTAAACGATACAATTAAATGGGAAATTAAATTTGTACAGAACTCCATTAATGTTGCCAAGAATTTAATGTTATCTTTATCGCATTAATTAACACGCAATCGGTTATTGCCTTTAACACTAACATTGACGCAGGTGTAGCTGTGTAAGGACATAATATGATCTTTAACTATCTGAAGCGGAAATCTACATACAGTTACCAACAAAGTCTAAGGTCGAAAAAAACTTATGACGTATTATGATTAGGAGACACCGGTGTATTAATACACGATATTAAATGTATCTATATGCTTAAATATAATTTTCTTTTACGTAGGAAGTTAAAGAGTTATGTATTCTAATGTACTCAATCGGCTATACCATAATAATAAATTTACCAATAATGTCAGATTTTTACTTATAACATGTTTACATTAAGGAATTGTGCTTGATTATAACAGATGGTCGTGATGGATTATAAAATGAAGTTACAATGCAATAGCGTAAAGAATTTTGCCATGAAGATATCGTAAAATAAATAATCGGGTAGAAATATCGACGCACGCAGACTGTTCCAGCTTTTCGTTCATCGCTTACCCTTCATCAGTGCAACAACAGTATTCGGAAATGTTTAAATTTTGTCGTTTATGTTATAATTCATTGAACTTTCCCTCGAGAAGTCAACAGTCGCGTTAACATAAAGGTTCTTCGAGATTTATACTCACCTCAAATGAGATACAATTAGCATTGCTTTCTAAATATAGATATATGATACCTATACTAAATTTTCATTAAGTGACAAAATTGCAACTTCTTTATTAACAGTGAGATTTGTAGCCAAGTATATTTTTTATCTTTGATTTAAATTCCGAACTTAAGCAATAAATTAGATAATTTAAATTTGAATTACGATTCACGGACACAATCAAACTATATCGTTAAATATTATGTCCGAGCAATAAAATTCTAACAATAAATAAAACAACGAATAGACGCAGTTTTATTAGTTTTTGATATATTATATTAAACGTATCTCGCTTTGGCCATTAGCGAGCTATTTCAGGGCAGTTACATAAGGTGTGAATGTTTGTGTAACTCTATGATGCAACACTTTTAATAAAAAAATAGTTAATGAAATTTTGTGTTAAAAATATTTTATTACAAATTCAGCACTGCAAATTAACATCAAAAATTTAAAGGCACGGACTAACTGGAGCTGGAACAAAATAAATAAAAAAAAAATAATAAAAAAAAAATCGTAATTCATTTTCGTAATACCAGGTTAGTGCAAAAATAATTTGGTAATGCCTCTAATGACATGAGAAACATAAGGCGGGATGTCCAATATTTCGAACACAAATACATCAGTCATTTTCACATTTATAAAAAAGTCCAACATTTTACCTAATCATTTTGTTAACGATTTATTGTATTATTATTCCCCCGTGAATAACAGTCACACCATACCATACACATACTACCACCTTCCTTTCTTCCGCTTGTGAGTCAGTTCTTACTCACTTTCTTTCTCCATTCTTCTTTTTTCTCCAGAAATCCATCTGTGATGCGTTTAGTAGTAACCATGGACGACGTACTATTACTACTTACCATTAGGTTAAGTTAGTCTTCATTGTCGGCTATTTGCATAAAAAAACCAGCAGCACCACGAATAGGTAAAACTGGACGCCTTTACTCATTAACCTCTAACTTAATTTCCTTTAAAAATCATTATAAATTTAAATGCTTCCATATTTTCACCACTTAAAAACCGTTTTATTAATTACACCAACAAACAACCGTGACAGATATGAAAAACCGTGTGAATAAACATTTAATATTATAATGAGAATATCGGCCAATCTCGCAAACATCTCACTCGAAGGGCAGATGTAGCTACCGCGGCCGTCGCATAAACAGAAATCCGATACCTTGTCCACATCAGCCATTTAAACTACAAGATCGAGATAAGCCAATCGTATTCTTTATTATTTACAACCAGTTCTATGCGGCCTTTGCGCCAAAATTAACTGCATTTCATTTAATTAAAACTCAGTCCCTAGGCAAAACATTACGAGATTTGATTTTGTTCAACAATAATTATTATAATATGACTTAAGTTACAATCACTTACATACTCATAGGCCATGGAATGATTCCTTGTGTCGATAGTGGCATAGACCACACAAATAAGACATCACTAACACCCACGACTTAGTAACGAATACTTATTTGTCACGAATGTCTGCAGCGTCCAGGAATCGGACCCGACACTTCTACCTTGTCAGGCAAAATTACTACAGGAAAATAATGTCGTCAAATATCAGTCATTTTAAATGATCATAGGAAATATATGTACTATATTAAGTTTATAAGGATCAAGTTACCCAAAAACTGCAGACATTGGTTTAGATAATAAAGGAATTTACCGTGCTGCCTAGCCTTGGTGGTAAGTAATAAGGCCAGCTATAAGAATGTCTATTTTAATTAAAAAATCCTTACTACATGTGATATAATAATATGCATACTTAATAGTATAAATATATGCGTAAGTCAAATAAAGAGAGTTGGCTAATGTTATTCTCAGGATTTTTGCTGTATCATTATTACACTACTCATAGGGTTACACAAAATATACACGATTCAATCACAAATCAAATATTTGATTACTAATTCGCAGAGCAAATTCAAATATCGAAGAGCACTGCAGATGCTTGATCTAACAGCTGCAAGGTAACAATTTCTAAGCATTAATTTATTCACTTATCCCTCACGCCCTAAAAGCACTATGAATGAAAGGGTTGGATCACAGCGTCGATTCATCATTCGGAAATGCAAAACAAATCGATTTGCGATATCGTGTCACAAACACGTGCCATGACCAATTTTGGTTTTAACTATTTTAAACTGTAGCTGTTTATAGGAAGATTCGAGTTTGTTTTTGTTATGAGGCACCTTGTACCTTGGAGCGTACTTCTAACGAGGATTAGTGGAGGAATGAGTGGCTACTTGAGTGTCGGAAGTTCTTATGCACGATAAGGTGATATGATAAGACACAACAAAAAATATAATTGACACGTCTTTAAAATAGAAAAGTGTTAACCAGTACAAATATTGATCATGCTTGTAATTAGGTTCGATTGATTACTTCCAATTACCTCAATAGGATGAGCGCTTTGAACCGAAAGAAATAGATATGACTACAGTCTAAAGATACCAAATAAACATCTTATCATGTCCTCTGATTTGCAATTTCTTAACTCAGTCTATCAAGGATCACGGGCAATAAATGGCCTGAATATAGGTACGTAATATAGTTTAAAAAATTAAAAACTCGCTTTTATTGTAGCATCCTCCTGGCTTCATTTTAAGTCCCGGGATATCTCGAGGGGTCTCGATTGCGTACATTTATATTAAAGTTCATATGGCCACCTTGCGTCTGCATTATTAAATTGCATTGTCGTCTAAATTACATATTTACACAAAATTTCAGGTCAATCTGGCATTGCGAAATACGTCAAAAACAACTTACAAGATTTGATTACAGACAGACATGCTTAATTTGGCACTATGAAGTGGGTTAAATACAACTTTCAAGATTTAATTACAGACAGACATCGAACAGTTGAAACTAAATAAAACTTTGTAAAATATTCACATTATATTCTAATACGTAGTTCGCCTGTGATCCAACCCGCTGGAACACATTACCGTGAACTATTATCGCGAAATGTAATCCAATATTCGCAACAAATACGCTGGTTAATGTTTTCGGTGATCTGCAAATTCAATGCCAACATGATAATGACGTCATTCAGACACTTTATCAATTAATTGCGCTCTGGACTGTATATGAATGGCGTAAATACATAATTGTAAATGTTATAACATTATTATTCATGTACAAAAAAATACTTCATCATTACAATCCATAACTGTCCCACTGTTGGGCTCGGGTTTCGTCTCACAATGTGACGGGTACAGACTATAGTCCACCGCTCTGGCCAAGTACGGATCGGTAGACTTCATACATCTTCTAGAACATTATGGAGAACTCTCAGGTGTGCAGGTTTCCTCACGATGTTTTCCTTTACGTGATAATTAAATTTGTAAGACGCACATAACTTTTTAAATAGAGATGCGTGCAAGAAAAGATATTGCTTATTTTCTAAAGATATTTAAATATATAAATTGGACGATGGCTCTTTTTTGGCACTAAGTGTAATATTCTTCTATTTTATCCCGTTTATCTATACTAATATTGTACAGAAGTGATGATTGTAATTGAGTTTGAATGTAGATGAGGTAATTTTCGAAGCCAATCTAGTCTTCGAAGCTAATCATTCGATTTTAAAATATATCTACTAATAGAATGCTGCGTTATCACTGAGTGACTAGGCTACCTTTTTTATCTTAATTGTACCCGAAGCTGACGCTGTTAACGAATTTAGCATAAATGTTCTACTAACAGTTCAACATATTTAGGACTTTAACCAAGTACTGGTAAATACATGAATTAAAAAAACCTACGCAAATTAATTATGATATTAAGTGATTTTATCAACTTTACCAACAACATCACATATCTCGACTCTGCTACGATTATCACTGCCAACTTTATGTATGACTCCACCAATAAATCTTTAGGTTACCGAAAAAAAAAAATTTAATGAAATTAATCTTCCAGATTCCACCAAACACTTTGTGATGTGTCTGTACCCTTATCCGTGTACAAAAAGTGTTTGCGTTACTTTTATTTACGTTATTGTATAATAAATGAAACGATCTCAAGCTTTATTATAACATTGACAAATATCTGCAAATATTGTGCCGTGGGATCAAAGACGAGAGTAAAATCCATGTTTTTGCACAATGTTTCCAAATAACACTAACAAGCGGTCAAATTAAAATGATCGATTTAAATACGACATCGTTACTGAAAGGGCCCGTTTACAATGCATGGTCGCCTCACAAATTGGTATCCGACAAAAAATAGGAAGTCGAAGGGTGATAGGAAGTTCTACTGGTTTTTATTTCCTCCCCACACTAGTATCGATTCCCCACTGTTACCGCAACAGGGTGTCACTTTGAAATTTTTGATCGATGTTCTTTCTTTGTTGGCGACAACCGTGCTATCTTTTTGTAGAAATAAATTTCACGTTGCTCCGCTTTATTAAGAACGAATTTTTGATACAATAAGATACTTTCTCGGTCGTTGTGTTATATATTTCTCTCACGAGTTATGCAACGCTGATTCTTCAAAATAGAAGTACCTTTTACTCTTAATAACAATAAGGAGAAAAACATTTTTCATCCAATATTGCCGTCAAAAGAAATTACACTTCTGGAGGAAAACTGTTTTTTCTGAGGAAATCCTTTTCCGTATTAGGCTGTCCTGTAGATATTTTCCTGAATTTACTTTAATTATACATTTTGTACAAACATTACAGAAAATTATGAAACTCATTAAAAATAACACAATGTTTTACGTATAGAAAAGGAGGCCTTATCATGTCAGATACTTGAATAACAAAACTTAGGGTCGAGGAATATACGTGAAAAGAAATATAAAAAATATTTAAATAATACTTGTCAAAGAAGTCTAAGCAAGGACATAGCAAATTGAAAAATTTAATGAGATACATAACAAAACAAAAAAGTATGAATATTGAAATTCAATCTTAATCCTAGATAAGCCGGAGTGCAATAGGGTCTGTTTTTCGCCCACTGGAGATAATATCAAAGAGAATAACAAAACACATTGTTTATCGAATCTAATGCATATTAAAATGTTGATTAAAATCGTTATGAATCCTACTGAGTCTTAGGGTGACTGTATACAGACTACAATGAACAATTCATTCACGTTATGATATTTCTCATTTTGTAGAACTTGCATGAATACGAACTCTAAATAATATTTTTCTGTCTATATAATTATTTTAGACACTTAATAAGTAAGGTTCGGAATCAAATGTATTTTTTATATCAATACATAGTCAGTCAACAGATTCCAACTGAGAAACTAACACTCTGATAAAAAAATCGAAACATTTGTCAAACACTTCCTGGATACCTTTAAGCACTCCTATCAGGTATATATAAATCGTTTATTAACTAAATAATAACACAAATTTATCTGTCTTCTTAAACTCCAACTCGCTAACTCGGTCCGTCGTTTTATGAGGTTTAATATAATGTATACATATAAACTTATAATGTGTTCTAAGTTTTCAGGATTTTAAGACTTCTGACAAGATAGCGGCCGGAGTTAAGTCAGGAGTTTTAATGACTTTTGTATATAGAGACAGTGTATATGACGAATATGTAATTGTAATACGTTTGCAACAGTATCATTACTCTTTAATGGGTTTGATCACCTGATTATCTTGTTGAGAAATTCTGAATATCTTTACTCAATCTGTTAACCCCGTGCTAATTGCGATACGCAAGACAACCTACTAGTTATAATAACCGTTCCGAGTTTGTACGAACAAAACATATTACTTACGATATTCTCTTGCGTAGCATTCTATTTAACTAGTCCGTTGAGCATAAAAAGGTCTGAATCGGCACAATTTTTTTTGTTATTTTCAACAATTATCATTATTCAATCAATATACACAAATACTTTAGGAATTGTCGTTTTTCATGAACTTAATTAAAGAAAAAAAGGATACAAATTGTTGGGTAATTTTTAAATTTACGCGTTTAAACCGAAGTGTTAGTCTAAGCGTGAATATTTCAGTGAAAATATCGCGTGTGTGCACCCTAAATGATTGAGATGTAAGCCATGGGATTGAGATGTAAAATACTGAGGCGGCTTGTGCCAAACCGGTCCCGACTGAATGGGAGCTTCGCTTTTACTGCATCTATTGTTAACATTTTAATTGGCATTAACGGACGGATCAACATTAGGCAGGGGTTACAATAATTTGCAAGAACTGCCAGTGGGAATGGGTTATTCAGGGAACGGAATTAAAATTTAATTCCTTAAATTTTTAAATAGCGTAAAATTTATTTAAGCTTGTCTATTTACTAGCTTATGGTTCTTACGGTTTTAGTTTGATATATAATACTTGCTTTAAGTATTGGACAGTGTAGTAACGCGTCGACATCGCCATCATTAAAATATAACATAGAGCAACATTCAGCACAAGCAAGTAATTAAAATAGGAATAAACCTGTGGAGCGGGAACACCTATACAAAATAGTATTGATAATTACCACAAACTTCCTTAACTTAGCATTTAAGAGTAGGCACAAATAACTTTTTTGGTTATCAGACATTATTGGCATACATTTGAAAAGTTATTCCATAAATTTGAAATAAGTACATCATTACATAAATCCTCAAACATTGACTAAAACGTTACACAGTATCTGTGTCTTTCGATACCCTTACACATTTGAACACTTATCTATTCATTATGCTAAACACAATAAAAAAGTAATCATTCTTTAATTTCATATTCAACCAAATCAAATTACGAAGAGAAGAATGTATGGAAATAAATTTCGGATCCACAGCAATAAACTGAATGAAATTGTGTATTAGTGAGCGAGCAATAAATTAAAAATTTATAGTAATATTAAAGATCAGTAAAATCTCAATAAACGACAGAGGTCGTAGCACAATAAAATGTATTGTGAAACTCGCTAGACCTTGTAAGTTTGACAATGGGTACGGATGGCGACTCAGCTTTTTATGTAATTATTTATCTATTTTAAGAAAAATGTATGAATGCAACTTTATGTTAACGAGACGGGTGACGTCACTTTAGAGGGTTTGTAAGCCACTATATATGTAAGCTACAGCTAATCAAAACCTTTTAAGTCTTAAAGTCGGTGGTACTGACGAAATAGAGTACACCCTAAATAGAGTTCACAAGTTGCACATCTACAGTTCAGGAGACATATCTTGTGTCTTATCTTTCTTTACCTTTATCTGCACGTATAATGTGATGTAATGTTATTAATAAAAGTGTTGACTTTATATGCTTTAAGGTAAATAAAACAAAAATACGTTGTTAATATAGAGCGAAAAGAAAGTATGTAAGAGAATTTTATGACGACTTATATATACTTCTCACATTACAAAGCTAAAGTTTCTTTTCACAATATGTGAGTATTCACTCCTGTGATGCACCCTGTAGATGTTCGAATGATTTCTCAAATCTGACACACGTCTGCAAGAATAAAATTTTGATTGAGGGACTACTTGATAAGTATCTCAAACATCGTCGAGAATACTATGAAAAATTTACAATGAATACACACTTGAATATTACACTAAATGTTTTAAATCACCTCTCTTCGCGGATTTGTGTCCTGGAAAGGATCATAATTAAAACAACAAAAAACTCACATATGCCATTTTCTGGCGAGTAACTTCCACAGGGCTGTCACTATTATTATCTTATTACATTATCTAATTACTGATATTACTAATATCAGTAAAAAGTCCGCGGTATTACAATAGGTTTAAAAGAAAAGCAAGTGGTGATCCGGCACGCGTACTAATCCAGCGTTTGTAAGGCTTTGGCGCCGGTGCGCCAGCGGACAGGGCGCGCTGCCGGCCCTCTAAGCCGAACAATAACCACACGGAACAAAGTATGCGAAAAATAACCGACATTAAATACTTGTGCGAAAATAATGCAATGAGATGTCAAAGCTATGAACTTTCATAGTGCCATATTTTTTAAATAACAAACATGATTATATTACAGTGGATGCCTAAATACTTATAGCCCAACACTAGCCCATATTGTAAAAAAACAATAACATATACGTCCCAACCAAGAGCACAAATATAAACTAATCGTTCCAATTTCTACCTCGCAATTGGAACGCTTCAATGGCAGTCCGGTATTGTAACAATTGTACCACACGGCTCGTCACTCATGTCCTTGTTTCTAGATTATCGTGTAAGACATTAAAAAATATATGTATTATTTTATTTGAAGAAC
>DWPA01001595.1:0-18041 GCA_018251375.1 Calpodes ethlius | reverse complement strand
TTTATCTGTCACATAAATGTCTGCTTCGGTTGGAAATTGAAATTGGGACTACTTGCTTCGTAGACAGGTATAATACGAACTAGGCAACAACTTCATTTTCTTTCACTTTCAAGCGTATAATTTTGTAATTACCCCTATTCCAAACCCATCACAATGTTTTATTACATAATCTGTAATTCTTATATTACGCAAATAAAAACAAACGAGAAGTTTTAACCATCAAGCAATAGATGTCGCTACTTATCACGAGTTACAAAAGCAAGTATTATTTTAAAAGTAACGAATACTTATACCATTTGTATTATATATAGGTATTTCAACCCTGTTTTACGGATTTTGACTATGATTTGATAACGGTGGTGGGAAAAAAGTTTTAACCAATAGCAGTAGAGTTTTTGTCGCTCTCGGGAATTTAGACATAACGACACCTTTGTAAGGGTCCTTGACTCCAAGTTATTAAAATATAAACTGATTGATTATTTTGTATTAATTGATAAAATCAACTTAATGCCAGATTAACGACAATTTTTCCGTTCCAGGCGAGCCATTTAGGGCTAGTATAGTAGTATGTATTAGTTTAAGACAAAGGACTTTTTTCATGGTCTTCTCATCTTGTGTCCAAGCCAACCTCTCCTGCAAGTAGTACACTCTGTCAAAGTTCCTGGGTTGTGCACTGCTTAATTTGATACCGACAGTACTCATTCATGCTCATAGAGTTACTTATCCGCCTGGTTAACAAACACCCTACTCCTTAAATCGATCGTATAATGTGCTTGTCATTGGGTCGCAGTGTCCAAGAGCTAGAAATTATTAATGCAGGTTCCCCGGTTTCTTTTAAGCTAGCTTCGCATGGATATTGCCCTTGGTGTTAGTATTGTACGTAGGCGAGGGTGTTTCAATATATTTGTTTTTAATACTCCAGCTTTAGTAACTAGTAGCGGCATCTGTTGTCTAGTAGAGAAAAAAATTAAAACTATTGGGTACTGTGGAATTTAGACATTAAAAATATTTACTTTCAATAAATTTAAGAAACGAGAAGAGGAGGAGAAGAAATGTTGTTTCTATTAGGAATACGCAGCGATTTTGTACAACATTTACTTTATACTTCAGAATATGTGTACATAAATTATTAAATAAAATAAATAAAAAATAATACTCTTAATATAACAGGTTTTTTTTTTTTAATTTATACACTTAATATTTGTTTTTTAAAGTTTTAGTTTTATCTATCTTTTAAATTTTATAATTACATGTTTCATAATTAAGTTTGAAAGATTTGAAAAAAATGTACACAAATGATTGTGGATAAAAAAATAGGTTGTTCAAATTTGCAGCCATAAATTTATTAATAGTTATTAATATTTAAAGCATTGAGTATGTAATATGGATAAATATATAAAAAAATCATTTCAATAGTTGTATAATATAGTTATGAAATTGAGCACACAATTTTCTTTCAATTACTCTGACGTTGGGAATGATCAAACATACGTAGCATTTGTATCTAATCATTCATTTTTATCCAAATGCTGGGCCTGCAAGAAAATCCCAAAAAACATACCTACGTATCCAAATTACATATTTGTGTTATAAGCGGTCATTCAGGCTTAGCTTTTTCAATTACGTTGGACACACGAGCGTATTTTCTCGTTGGATTATGACCCTTCGACACGTGGGTGCACCCTCGCGACATATTGGCTGCTCCCCTCGAGTATTGACCTTCGGATTGTGATCAACTTGTGAATCCTGCAGCTACCTACGCTTTCACAATAACTTCATTATTTGCCTTATGATTTTCAAATGTGTTTACATTTTAATTTTCTACTGTTGTTTCTTTGTTTTTAACATTTGAATTTAAATTATTGTTAGTTTAGTGACTCTTGTGACATACTTTGCAATTGTGTGTACAATGTTCTGAGAATTACTTTATGGAAATGTAATGTAACTAATTTGATTTTTTAACTTATTGTTTTATAATTACTTAAAAAATATAATTACAAATAAGTTAATATCAAAATAGTTTTAAAACTACCAGTTCTAATTACGGTTGTAAGTTAGTAAAGAATTTTAATTAGAGTTTTGAAAATATTCTTATAAAAAAAATTGCAGGTATACTGCAAGGCTGCCACGACTTGGAGCATCCCCCGACATCCTCAGTAAATGAGCGGAAAAGGTTCACTCAAAAGCGTAATTAAAACCGTTACAAGAGTTCAAATTAATCTATGGCATGTATGAGTGGCGCAAACGATTTAGCCCTCGTTTCTAGAGCCAAAGGCTCAAACGGGCGTGGAAATTTACATATTATTAATTTACATGGTAACACCGCCCCGACGTTTTGCAATCTGTGTAATTTTGGAGTTTAGTAGTTGTCTTCGTGATTACAATCCTTAGATAACGCAGATTTCTTGAATTAGAAAGGCCTGAACGGATAAGTTTATATCCTTAGATTAAATAATAAATTATAACTTCATCGATTAAGTGTTAAATCCTTATAGTAATCGAAGTATAACGGTATTTAAGATTTTGTAAAGTAAACTAGTATATTCCAGTTTTAACAATTCGCAGATATACAATACAATAGTTAAAAGGACTCCTGACATATTTAAAATATACAAATTTTAAAGATGTGTTCATCGTTGACCTTGCAAATCCAGAGCATTGGAGAGACTTACGTTTATTACTGGACAAGGATCACAAATTCGGAAATACGTATGAAAAATATTTTGAATCAGAATAATTAGAAGGAGTAAATAAATTAGTAAAATCGGCATAAAATCTTATTAATGTCATCGGGGTTCAGTTGACTGATACAACCAAGCGATTTTGCACAAGAGACTTGTCACCATTACTTCATGTTTAGGATGCTCTTCACGCCTTGCTTAACTTGCATTCTAGGATAGATGGAGACCAACGCGAATAAAATCTCACATGACACGTTTGAAACTTAGGTAAATATTTTGAGGAACACAATTAACTAGTACATTGTACGTATACGAGTGGCACAAACAGCTTAGACCCCATTTTCAGAGGGTCGAGTAGGCGTGGAAATTTACATTTTATTAATTTACATGGTAACAGCGCGTCGACGATGCGCAATCTGTGTAATTTGCCCGTTTACTTGTTGTCTCCAATTTACAGGCTAACAATAGCTACGTTGCAATGGCTCTATCTAACCATCAGCTTTGATGTTTTCCAGATCGAGGCAACAGCAAAATTCTATGAAGAGTGAGGCGATGTTTTAATAATCTGATACATCACAAATAACTTTCAAAACCACAAGAAAATGAAATACAGAAAATGAATGATTCTTCGGAGATAATCTTTATTCAAGATATAAAAGAGATGTGGTAATTTGAAATAATTTAATTTCATTAATGTGCTATAACTTTTCAGAATTTTATTATGTGAATATTAGAATACAAAGTGGTCTTATAGATCAGCTAGTATTGGCAATTCATAAAACATATTTATATTAATAATATTAAAGTTTTGCTTACATTCACTATAATATACATTAATGATATATCAAGTAACAGATATTGTGATCATCGCCGTCAAACAAGGGCTCTAACTGTTTTGCATCCCCACTGATTTGAGCTTCATCGGGCTGGAACGAAAAGTAGTGGGTAATATCGCCCATTTGCATATTTTAATTGTAACAGAGCGTCCCCCGCAGTGCGAATGTGGCATAAGCAACCGATTTGCATACATCGTCGCGACGTCTATGGGGTACTACAAATTGAAGACAAGTAAATAAAAACATGGTGATCCTTTTATTAATTAGTAATAAAAAATATGTATTGGCAGTTGGTAATTATATTATGATGTTGGTGTGTTTGAGTCCAGAGACAACGGCTATAACTAAGTGCGATTTACCACGCAAGGCATTTTTTTTTTATTTTGTAGACATTCCACATTTTATAAATACATTATTGTCATTCATGTATGAGTTTTTGTTTGATTAATTAAAATTTAATTTGCGAATAGTGGACGACACAGGAAGTCACAACGCATACAATTGATTAAAATGCGTTCATTATTGTCTTTAAGGTGTCCTTTTTAGCTTCAGCTTTTGTTTTATTTCCTAAAATTCTTGGATTAGAAAGTTTACTAAAATTAACACCCACAGACTTGTAACGTTATGTGCCCACGTTTTTTATATCGTTTGGATTATTTTATTGCACAATGTATTACAGTTCGACGTATAGATCCAGCTGTCTGCGCGCGGTTATTTCGAGACATCGCGTAGTTATAGAAAATAACGCGGCCGAGACGATTCGATCGAATGAAGTGATGTGACGGAATGCAAAGCGGTATAATGGATTGAAAATAATGTCTTAGAATAACATCTACGGCGCTGGTTAGTTTTATAAATTGAAAATGGATTTTAGTTCTATGTATCATAATTTTAATGCAGACTAGTGCGGATAGTAATGTTTTAACTCATAACAGTTAGATGATTGAAAAATTTAAAATATAATAGATTACTCTAGGAACAAATAAGTTACAACAAATAAAAAGCATCTAAAAGTTTTTGGAAAATAATATTTTATTTGAAAACTTTAAAATAACACTAAATTAAGTATTAATTATACATGATAAATACAGAATTATACCTATTTAGTTTAAAAAGTAGAAAGGAGACCAGTGCTACTGAAACAGAATTTTACATTTGAGTTTACTTTTGTAACAAGTACTCGTATATCGTTGGGAACACTTCCGATCGCCGTGGCTTAATACGGAATTAGAGGCGTTGTCATAAACAAGGAGGTTAAAGTGTTCCACAAATAACTCTCCTCGCTTCCTTACTTTAAACATTGGAAATGTTATTTCTGGTCGTAATTATCTAAAATATTTGACGGGATTGAGTCAAAACGGAAGCATATGGAAGGCATAGAGTTGAGAGAGCAATTGACATTGTCTATATAAGGCAAGATTTATATATATAAAATCAAATGAGTTTCTTTGAATATTTTTTTATTAAACTATAAAAGATACAAAATCTTTAAGAACGTTACATTATTAGCAAAAACAATGTGAAAGTTTACTCTATTGTCCGCTAGATATTTTTCTGGAAAAGTGCCATCTGTTGTCAAGTAGCAGCAACAGGATATATTTGAATTTGTTTTCGTTTATTAAATGTAGGTACATAAAGTTATTTTCTCATAAGATATTACAGATTATTTAAGGGAACGTGATGTACCCCACTGGTAGGGGGACAAGATTTATCTCTGGCGATACATGAAATTTTTGTTTTGGTTGTAAAATGATGAAGTTTTTAATACGATATGAAATGCCATAGACATTAATAAGTAGTCCTGGTTAAGTTGGTCATCAATGTATTGTCATACGACGGCCACTGAAGATTGAAATGTATAAAATTAAATTAAAAATACCTACGTAAAGTCATATTTAGTTCAAAAGTATCTCTCGTAAGTGCGACAACGATAGATTAAATGTTAAAAAACCAATAGAATAATTAACACATTTCAATTTATGTCAATTTATTCAGCAAAATATTCAAAATTTTAACATCGAAAATGAACAGGCACCAAAGCAATTATGGCCCGATTAATATTACTGAACGTTAGTAATTGGTTTCTTAGCTCACTGAGGGGTTGCGCCGCGGGACTCGTTCTAGACCCTATGTATGTACTACCCTATGTATTACACCCTCATCCAGTATGCACAGATTATATGGTTCTGACCTCTTTGTTTATGCACAAGCCAAAAATAATATTTACAAATTTTAGCCCAATATTTTAAACTGATTATTTTTCGTCAACTTTAAAGCCTTTACGAAGATCTACTGCAAGTGAGTAGTTCGTGAGTTAAAAATATTTTAGTAATAAACTAATACACTTCAACAAAAACCATTTTAAATGAATTTATTTCCCATGTACATTTTCTCATCAAGGATTGCAATTTCTTCTAGAAAAACTAAGTAATAGATTAGTACTTTGAGACGAAAATGTAATTCAAAAGTATAATTATGAAGAAAATTTACATCAAAAAGCAAAAATAACACAACTACAAAACAGATACAATATGTTTTAAGTTAATAATTGTATAAGTAACTTGGGATTCCCTAACTCGAGGGATCAGGTACAACAATACGTAGAGTTCTGACATAAGTGGGTCGTTCTGTAACCAACTACAGATGACCTTATATAGCTCTATGAATTTTCCCTCCGACCTCTAATATCAGCTTGAATGGGAGAAATGGGGAAGACCAACTTTCAGTGGTGGATCAAAAGCCGTTGTGCTCGCTTATAATTTATTCACATCACAATGCCTGAACTATGAAACCTGAACAAAAAATTATGTTAACCGTTATATTAAATACTATCTTAGTTATATGACTGTGGGTCACCATGATTTATATTAATATTATAAATGGGAGAGTTTGTTTATTTATTATTGTTTCAAGGTGCAACCGAGCATCCTTATCATATGATTTTTGGTGTGAAGGTAGTTGAGAAGATGAAAATACCATAGGATACTTTTCATCGCGAAAACACTTGTAATTTCTATGACATGATCCGTGGGATAGTAGTCTAGCAATGACTTATTTTATGTAAAAAAAAATGTATATTTCAGCTAAATTAAAGGACGTGTTTAACAACAAAGCAGTGATAAAAAGGAATTGATAACTTTTTTATTGCTGTTTTTTTCTCAAACTGGAGTGACGTCACGGGCAACGTTTATAATATATATTATTATTACTTAAATATGTGAAGTTACCAAAAAAAACATTAATCGTAAGATTCTTCTATTCTACTTCAATTCCAAGATACTTCCATTCCTTTGTTTTTGCCGTGCTGTGTTAATTATTTTCACACTAATTTCAGTGTTTTGTGTTTATAATAACAAATATAGTAAAGCTTATTGGAGTCCTATTTTAATTTCTTTATTTAAATTATGGAAAATGTACACAATGCACGATATACAGATAATAGGAAGATAGTTATAATTGTGAAACGTTTTCAATTATGGAACTTTTCAAACGGTCGAAACATTCAAAGTCGTGTTAGGTCGTAAACAATGGTTGGCGGTAGACCACCCAACTGGTGCTCAGTCCACAATCTGTGGCCAGAATAATGATCTGGCGTCTGGTTGGTTTTATACCTCGTATAAATCACTCACATAACGCCGAAAAATATCTATTAACGAAGTGCCGAATTAGGTCAGAACATGCCTACTCGGAGTACGCTTATTGACTTTAACAGATTTTTATTTGAATTTGCGGAACACATGTGACACAATAACTGATTTGCTAATAACTTTGTAATAAAATTTAAAAAGTTTTCAAGAACTTGTAGTTATAGAAGTAGTTGAACGAAGTTATATATTACACTTTTTTTTTTGGAAAAAATATGAATTTGATGTCTCTTAAGTAATTGAAATTCGATTACAATAATATGATACTTTTTCTCAGGCGTTTTTGTTAATTTTTTTCAAGGGCGTTGTTGAAATTACGTCTTTCACTTTAATAGATAATAATAAAGTTGGTAAATATTAGTACATTTTTTAAACTACGCCTATGAACGCCTGAAATACAGAAATAATCTCAAGAAAACCAAAAATATATATTTGTCATATAGTAACATATTCTTTCACTTTTGCAACGAGTCACGATAATTTTGGCTACAGAATGATATAAATATGTATCTTATAATTATTTATAACAAAAACAGATCTCTAATGCTAGGTACATGATAATCAGGTTTTTTATGCTGTCCCTCTAATTAGTATGTATCTGTTTAAAAGAAAAAAATATGGCGTGTCAAATCGAGCGGGTTCTTTCCAGCGCAGAATCCGTCGAAATCAGAGCAGCTGTAAATTAGAGTACGTGCTTGTGCGTAAATCAATGGAAGATTTACGTTCGCACAAGAAGAATATGTAAACCGAGCCAAATGCAGACGTGACGATCTAATTCCGACGATAAACGCTATCTCCTACATCTGTGGCACGTCGGTGAGTTGTATCGATAGATACAGTAATGGACGAACTACTCGTAATTCGTTAGTCGGCATTTGTTTTTATTTACTCCTTTGTTTTTAATTTTCGCTGATTTGTCAACATTTATTAAAATTGTGGATGTTATCTGTCCACGCTTGTTTATGCTTAAGATTAGTGGTTTATAAGAAGTTTATTTCTCAATTTCTTATAAATTTGAAAATTCATATTGTAGTGGACATCTGCGCAATATAACAGGAATTAAATGAACTAATTGGCGCATAAAGTAAAACGTCTTGCCATTGTAACAACAGTGGCACTAAGGAAGTCCATGAAACGCCTTTTAAATTAATTAATTTCGTATTTATTCAGTAAATTTCTGTAAAAAATATTTAAGTTACAAAATAAATAGTGTTAAATCGATATATTTCGTAGTTTTTTCTATTAGCCAATGAAATCAACTGTTTATTCTCTTGATTGAATTAAATTAACAGAGTTACCTGACTTAATGGTATTTAATTAGCACCTATGGAGACACTGACGCATATAAAATTACTAAAATAAAAAAGAAATTCGATACTAGAATTACACGGTACGTTTACGAGGCAACTGTAAGATAAACATCGTTCTACCAGAAATAACGATCAAGGAATTTCGGATGCATAAATAAAAGTTAGGTGCGTCTCTGTCCAATGTAAGTATTAAAATATTTTCAAGACGTTTATGACTAGTACTTTTTACGCACTATTTTCGTTCTTCACTACGTCAACTTTCTAAAGGTTATCGGGAATAAAATTGAAGGCCGCTGCCTTGATGAAGTTTATTTTTTATTGTAAAGTAATATTTAGTAAATAATCATACAAAGTATAATAATTTTTATAAACAGTATATTAAAAAAACACTTGAAACTTCATTG
The DNA here is from genome assembly GCA_018251375.1 of Calpodes ethlius. Taxonomy (NCBI): domain Eukaryota; kingdom Metazoa; phylum Arthropoda; class Insecta; order Lepidoptera; family Hesperiidae; genus Calpodes; species Calpodes ethlius. The sequence continues at coordinate 9,166 of DWPA01001595.1, read as the reverse complement.
ATAATAAAGGAGAAAACTAAAAAGTCTAATAGGTTTTTCGAGAACAGAAATAATTTCAATTTAATTTGAATAGTAAAAATAGAACAGTATCCGAATATATATATCCGTATATGTATATTTAAAAATCTACTGTATTATAATATAATTCCTAATTGTATTTCTAAACTATATACTATGGCAGAATATTTTTTTTAGTATTTTGGGCTGTAACATAATGCAGATAAAAGTTAAAATAAAAATGTTGTTATCGCTACTCAACGACAGATGGTGCTAGTAGTATATGTAAATTTATTCAACCGAGTGCTTATATCAATATAATAAAAGCAGTTGTACTAAATATATCAATAATGTATTTAAAGTATTTTAATTAATAATATTGACATTTTAAATAATTATTAAATTCACAGCAAACATTCTATGGCTAAACGTTTTCTAACGTATCCAAAAGTAAATAGACTCTTTGACAGTTAATGGTAGGTGGTGCCATTGAACGTAGGTATGTGACGCGTTACCGGTCAAGAAAGATAACTGAATGTTGAAGTCACTTATTAATTAAACAGACGCACGATAGATTTTTGCATTGGAAAACATTCGAAACCACAGAAAGCCCGCTGAAAACATTATATGAGTAGCTATACCTAGTGTGAAGGTAAAATTCGTGGTAAATTACCTACCTAGTACCATATCCAATAAAATCGAATTATGAACAATAATCTTAGCTAATAATAATCCCTAATTAACAGCTAATAACTGTGATAGTATGTGATTAAAATATGACAAAATGTTTAAGTAATAAAATAAATTTATTAAGAAGATCAAGTGTTACGATAATAAGCCTAAATTCTACCAAAGGAAACATTTGTCAACACCACACGGCAGCGACATGCTCAGATCGCGTGTGGACGGCGTAGCGTCACCTGGCGACCGTATACGTCATTTATCTGAACACGCTAGCTATTATTATTATGGTATTATTTTATCGCTTCACTACTGCCAACACTCGACTCCATCAGATCTGTAAAAAGCGAATATAAACCTAAACGTCGCTGAGATCGCTCGCATTATCTCGTGATTATCGCGTGTCAAAACATCGCCACGCTCGCGATACTCCGCATGTAATCTGATAAACGATGTACGCTGCACGCTTCGCGCTTCTGTGCCATCTTTTTCTCGCATACGATCGCTGCATCGTTCCGTCTCGCTCTCTAAGTCATCCATTTCATTCATGCGCGGTACACCTCGTCGGGCGCGCTGTTTACAGACACAAACAAACTGTACACTGCAAACCGCTTTGCTTTAAGTACGAGACCGTGAAAGTGATATTGTCAAATGCGTCTATCTCGCTTTTAAAGCCGAGAGAAAAGTACAGAGTGCGCGGATAGATGGCGCGAGGGGTTGAGTTTCGAGAAATAAATGTCACATAAATTGGGCGCGACGTTGCCGGACTTCACCACTCGGTCGGTGGCGGGTTGTAGTCCATAAACCGGCAAAATTGAGGTGTATATTTAAAGTTCTATTGCCATCGGTATAGAGATCATATTGAACGGACAGGATGGCACGTGTAAGATGGTAACTGTGTGTGAGCGTCACGTAAACGTAAAGCTCTGTTCAAGCCGCTGTGATTATTCCATAAAAGCGAAACACGATGCTGTAATTAGCGGCGATGGCGCCACCTTTATGTTTTTGTGTATATATTGGTTTTGTGAGTAATTTAACCGATTAAATGCTTAATACTATTATACTATTTATAGACGTGGCAATTTCTTAATTCTTTAGTGAACGAGTGTTAAATGTTTAAAATAGCTCAGTGCTTAGCGACATTATGGTATTTATTATGGTTGTTATATCAATATTTAATTTATAGTTATTTCTTTCATACATCATTTTTACTTTTACTACTTTCATCAGTTATCATTGTATTATTACCTTTCATATACATATAATGCTCTGTAACAGTTAACAAATTGTAAAAATATATATTATTAAAACAACGTCGAAACGTCAAAAAAAAAATTTTTTTTAATTAAAAACTTTTAAGATGAATTAATACAAAATGTAAATCAATATAGTTATGAGAAAAAAAAATGTTTGTAAATTCATTATTTTTCAGAAACATATATTTAAATTGAGTAATAATATTTATTATAAAAATTCATTGAACTGTAATCATTTATTACATTCCAATATGGTCTTACGTCTTTCAGTTGAGTGGGGCTATAGATAAATGAAATCCGCTTCCCGCTTTACTCTCGCCGCGTCGGTTTGCACGGATCCTAGCACGATGCCGAGGATACACACACGTAGTCATCAGTAGCTAATGCGAGCGATGCGCCGTGATCGCTTATTGTGGCGCGCGGTTTATACCGTTTAATTCAATTTAGTAATTGATACGTTTGTCGGCCGACTCTGCCGCTTTTGTGCTCGACATTTGCGTCGCGCGACTGTAAACATTTGTATTGTTATCTACCTGTAATGTTTACACTTTAAACTATTGTATAACAATATAATTGTTATGACTTATATACTCATAAACCTGCGCTTTATAAAAGCTGTTCTGTTAAAATAAAATTTCGATAAAAATTACACAAATATTTTTTTTTATTTATATAATTAAAAAATCTTATTGAAGCCATTTAAGGTCACAGATTAAATAAATCCCTAATCTTTATAAGATATCTAATAAAATTTTAACCCTGATGTCCTCATAAAAGACATCGATAACCACAAAGTTTAGTCTGAGGTATTAAAGTATTCGCAAACTGCGTAATCAGGGCGCAAATCCAAATAAGAGCAAAATTGTCAAACTGACTACACCCTAAACATGGTAATTCACGCTCCGCATTCTTCGATACTCTACTCAACCGTTGCGATGTGCACACATGTAAAACATTCAGATTGCATTCTATTCAATTTAAAACATACTCTATTCTCTTACAATAGAGTTTATATTACAGTTACAGATTACGTCTGTTTTGCGTCTGTAAACTCACACAATCAAAGCATGCAACAGTAGTAGCATGTGTACAATATGACGCTATACGTACTATTAAATGAAATGTGTTGCTTTCACAGAAGCACACAAGCGTAGACATGTTGCTTTACTACGATCATTGAATTTTAAACCTTATTAGTACTGAATACGGTCGTTTATGATTAGTGTCATCCGTATCCGGCTTATAATCTTTTTGTTTCAAATTAAACACATAGTCGGTAAACGCGTGACCTGTTATTGTGTGTATTAGGTTACTTTAATCACAATTTGGAGTGGGACGCGGTATGGCTTTCGAGGCGACCTAGCAACAAAGCCAAATTGAATTATCGTATGGACACTGTTTTATTAAGCGGGCCTTTTTACGCCGATACCCTGGTTTTCGATAAAGGCACCAATTTGCGATTGATACTGTAACGTGTGTTGATTATTTTCGTCCGGTAAAGTTTTTAATGCATTGCAATAACACGTGCTGTTAATATTAACAATGTTGAATACATTATGTGTACTTATTATTATACGATGGTATTTCAATGAGGTACTTGTGACTTTTCGAAATAATTAAATCTTTGAGTAATTTGACTGTTACGTAACTTATGCACGTCATTGTTTACGTTATATTTGATAAGCGGTAATGATGAAAGGAATTTCGTATCAGTTATGTTATTTTAAGTAGGTACCTAGTTTTTTTTAATTAAACCTTGAAACTTGTCATTGCAGATACGGATAATATCAATTGGCCTAGATAGGCAGCAGACTTTAATATTTTTTCTGTTGCTTATTTTTTTCCTTTAATTTGAGATACTTTATAAAGTCTAAAAAATAAAGCAAGTAAAAAAAATATATATTTGCGTAAATCCTCTGAAATAAATTTCAAAAAAATCACTAGATACTCGTTTAAATTATACTTGTACTATTTTATTATTTCATCACTTATAAATTATATAATAATTCAGTAATAATAAACTACATTATTGTACAATGTATTCATATAATTCATTCGTAATGTAATCGCGACTGCCATTAATGTTTTGGCGCCATTTTCAATGCACATTACTCTCTAGTCTATGGATTGTTATTCTTGGGTCATTGACCTCAACCACAGAACTTCATATTGTAAATAGGTATACGAATGAACCATCGAAGGCATACCAATTTTATTCTTATAATTTGATTCGCGCTATTTTTACCCTGTTGTATCATAATAAAAAAACTTGTAGCTAATCTATGGTTGGGAATAAATGACCAGGATGTAACTTCAATGGGTTAGAGTATAATAGATGTGGTCATAATGTCGTTTGTTAAAGTATTCACAGATTAACAATATCTAAAACGTAACCTTTACCATTATTTTTTAATTATAATACTATTAATTATATTTTGCCTTTAACCAAACCTGGATGAGGAGACAGTTATTAAGGAATTGAGGTTAGTTTAACAGTATGTCCATACTAAGTCTTTAATAACAGAACAAAGTCAAATATTATATTTTTTTATGGTTTGTCATGCAGTTATATTTAATTATACATGCTGGTTAAGCAAGAATTTAGAGCCTTAGCAGGTTGCAAATTATGGGCGCAAGACAAAGAGTCGGTAGGCGCAAGAGGCGGGGAGGCGACGCGTGCACCTTACTGGCATGCAAGTTAAATTCTATTAAACACTTCGTCATAATTACATTACCTTGTAATTAATACTGTCGGGTGTGAGCACACAGGCGGCGTAGTATTATACAGGGTGAATTGTTAAAAATTGTCGAGTGGTATCGTAAAAATATATTTTTTTGCAATGTAATGAATTTTATTTGTATTGTACTGTATGTTCCTTCCGATATTTTTTTTTGTGTTTTCAAACAACATCGTAAAATTTCCAAAAAAAAACTTTTCAAAACATTTATTGTAATTCAATCTCCACCTTACATTTATTATTAATCTCAGAAGTAAAATAGGTGTTTTTTATTATATTACAATTATTATAAAACGATTAATGAAAACCTGTTCTAATGAGACTCTATGGGATTAACCTTTTTTTAATTAAAATAAAATTAGTCTCGGGGGTAAAAAAAAGAGTCCTGGGGTACATGAAATGGGTACTACAGGATTAGGTAAATATTTAGAGATTTATAATAAATGGTAATTCTCATCATTATAATAAAAATGTGAAGGAGAGATTAGAAAAACCTTTGCGTGTACCTAATAACATGTATGTATTATATTTAAATGTTATAGTATTATAAAAAAAATAATACTTAAAAAACAATCTAAAAAAATATTTTCACTTGGCTTGATGTACCAATTACACATATAGTAATGCAGTATTATAATCGTTCATCCTTCGCGGGACAATATGGTCTTTCAACTTCACCCAACATTCATTTAATCCATCAATCAGGTACATGAATATTTCTTATTCATATATATTTTTTAACAATGGTATATGCAAAAAATGTGAGCCTTCAGACCTTTGAAAATTGGGTGGCGTATGAAAGACATCAACGCGCTGTCTTCATAGTTTAGGGATTTCTATGGTAATGAATAGGTAAAAGGTCTGTTAAACACACGTGCCTCTAGCTTACTTGTTGGGAATCCTCCCTACGTCGTTACGGGTCTGAGTTTGATTCTCGAAACGCAAACATGTATTTGACTGGTAAATTAGGTCTCTCTTGAGTCTACAGTTTATATTTTTAGGTACGTCCGCGTTACTCACTATACGAGATCCTTTTTTATGTAATTAGTCGATAAACGAATTCAACCTGAAGTACACATAAATATTTTAAATAGTTTAGCACTAAGTAATGCTCAGGCGACCTTTATTATCAATATCTCATCATATATCATAAATAAAAAAAAACACAAAAATATAGACAAAGATGGAAAGAAAGAACATTTACTTACATTATACTAAAGCACACACGAAAAAAAATAATAGAAATAAACAAAAAAAAAACTTTTTTATTCGTGAACGTTAACAACATAATGATATTCCAAGATGTTCCATGTACAACCATCCATTACTTTTTATATCAGCATATAATATAAGTTAGTTACACGGTTTTATTACATGACTGTATGAAGATAATTATAATATGACAATGATCATGAATTAAATTCATCATTAAATATATGGGTCTACCTGTTTGAACTAGCACATACAAAATTTCGACATACTCCTAAATAATGATAGGTATCATATGCGCTTCGACCGTGTGTAGAGCAGAAGTTTCGTAACTAGTTTCTCGTAGCGAGATTGCTTTATTCTCCAATAATTAATGATTAACGTTGTTAAAACGAGAGGCAGTGGAATAAAACAGTACTCCAATTGTACCTAATGATAATGACAGTATATCAAAAATAAGGAAATGTTCCGATGTCCTTTTTTTCACCGTTTATTTTTCAAATACCCCCATATTTGAAGCTTTTTTTTATACATTTTTTTTTATTTTTATCTATCTTAAAATAGTAGCCATGTATACAACGTTTATTCTTCAAATACATGGGGTATTTGAAGTTTTTTTTTATAATATTTTTTTATTTTTATCTATCTTAAAATAGTACCATGTATACAAATTATGCTTAAATATTATATTTAATTTATATAAAATAATTGACTTCTTTTTAAAAAATATTTCAAGAGAATTGCACTACAGTTTAGTGAAATTTTATACCGCTAAATGTTTATTATGTTATAAAAATATTTCATGTTTATAACACCAATAATTCGTTAAGGAAATTTTGCAGTAAAAATTTTTACTACTTTTCAGTGCATTCCTCTTCACTTCATTTTGGAAAAAACAAATCTAGATAGATATAGTACGTATTATTTACAGTTTATTGAAAAACCTAAGCTGAAATAGTAAATTTTAATATTTATACGTCTGTAAGAATTTAGAATTTGGATTACATAGTATAAAATGGTTCTTGTTTCGTAAAAATACCTTAACGTTCGTTCGTATTCGAGATAAGTATATTTTATACGTTCCAAGTTCAACTGTTCTCTTCTGTGGAAAACTCAAGTGGAAAAGGGAGAGACTATAGTACGGTATCGTCTCTAAAGCAATATTACATTCAATGGCACTTGAAAAAAGGTTGCTGATATCGGACGCGTACTTGATTTTAGACGCTATTCCGTTCTGATAAAGCTAAATATCGTCTAGCAACTTATGGCACATAAGTCGTTATGTCGAGATGTAATCTTGTGAGTAAAATTAAAGGGTGTTTTTCTGTTGTAGGGAAAATGTATCAGGTAAAAGTATAGCGCAATTTGATGAGCATTTCAAGGGAACGGGACTTGTATTTATTTCTTGTACGTTTTAGAATGATTAGCTAATGTACATCGTTGTTTTCAAATACTGCATTTCATTCGCTCATTTTCATATCTTTCTTTTTGCGTAAAAATCTACTTTTAGTGAAAGTTGGCGAATAAAAGCTGAAACCGACCGTCGTCGGGACGCGGTGGTGAAATTAAAAAGCTGTACTTCACACAAAAGAAGCTTGATTACACGTCACTAGTTCTAAAAACGCTTTGTTTCTTGGGTTTCTCTAGAATTTTGCGGTCTGTGTGCATTGTGAATTGGATTTACAAATCTGATTTACAAAGGTAGGAACAAATTATTATCTTGACCTACATTCTTTGATTACTTAATCGATATTCTAAACGACCATTCTATTTTTTACATGGGCTTCGTATTCTACTTTGCATTCTATAAATTACTGCTTGAATACGATTGCAAATATTATCTATTGGAGTAACATGATTGTAAAAACTGCAATTTTATTTATGTAAATCTCGGACAAATGACCTGACGTTCTGTTCCACCGGCATCACCAAAGGCATTATCCATTATTCGGCAATAAAGAAGAGAGAAGAAGAAAGAAGGAAAGAAGGAATGAAATTATTTTAAAGTCTAATGTCAAAAAAAAATGAAATATTGTCCTTACTCTAGGTATTTTTGACGTAATGGTTTCAATTCATCATTTTGATATCCTATCGCAATATCCTAGGAGCAGCGTATTACTATGACAGACCTGTCTAATAGTTAAAAACTAAAAGCTAATGGATTAATGAATCCCTAGACAAGCTATAGGCGATTCGATTAAATAAAAATAAAAAATATTGTAAATGTAGATACTTCTTGGCTATTTTAAAAGTTACAGTGGGCGGGGAAGCGGTTGTCAAACAAAAAGAAGAATTATTTCTTGAAGAAGATAAATTAAAGAGAAGTCATTGCACGACCTTGCAGAGTATGAAAGCACTCTTAATAAACCAAATAGTGCAGAGTACAGTAGTAATTCACGGGCATTTACATGCAAATGAATGAAATCTTTGCACTATAAATATAAATCTTCTACTGTAGTTGTAGCTTCAACTATATCACTTTCAACACCGTGAATGACTTCTATTAGTGTAGAATATACAATAACAATATATTTTTTTTAATTTTTGTTTATGCATTTGTATGTTTGTTTCAGCTCATCTCAGTAACTGCTCAGCTGATTTGACTGCGGTTTTTACTGATTATTTTAAGATGTTTAAAATAATATTTAGTGTTTGTTTTATTTTATTTCGTTCTCAAATATAAAAGATATCGGAATTTAAAAACTCCGGATAAATATTATTTTTTCGTGTCTACACTAAGACATAGATTTCCCATATCGACGTGAGGGTAGATTCATATTTGACAAATTATAATAAATAATGTGCTCACTACCATTAGTTCTCATAATACCAAAGTGCCAAAGTTAAAATAATATCACTGCTTAATCAAAGAAGTGAGATAGTTTTACTTTGTACCATGGACAGATCCCTCGAACGTGTAACCAAAAAGGGGAAAGATGAAAAGACCGCGGGAAAATCGCAAAAAATATTACTCAGCTCGGAAGAGAGAGCTTTCATATAAGATTTGTTATGTAGATAGTTTAACAAGCGTATCAGTGGTTCATGTAAACTATTTTTTAGCTTAAATACTTCTTCACTCTTTGCGTGTATACTAAGAATCCTGATATTATTGATAAAGAACAGAAAGTATTTGAATATAGTTATACTATCTAGCTATCACATCACTACCCGTGGTATACCCACTGCTGGACCTGGGTTTCTTCTCACAATGTGAGGAGTACAGGTCATAGTCCACACGCTGTCCAAGTGCGGATTGGAATACTTAACACACTTCGAGAACATTAA
>DWPA01001594.1:0-18041 GCA_018251375.1 Calpodes ethlius | reverse complement strand
TATAGTAAACTACGTGAAGTTGTCATAACTCGCAAACCAAGTTTCGTGTCTAATTTAAAGAATGAAATTGAATATAAGATTGTATTAGAATAGATTTCATTATTTTATTCGTTTGTGAATATTGTCGTAGAACCCGTTATTCCAAACAAACGACACAAACGTCCATTCTCGTTGAAATTTCTAAGATTTTCTTTTTAAACTCAATATATAAAGTTAAACCAAGTGCTCTTACGACGATATGCGAATAAAGATTCAACTTGAAATATTTACATTACCCCTCGAATGTTGGTGTATTGAAGGTAAGCAAAAATAATTTCGTGTGTTTGAAGTTATTATTGAAAAATATTCTTTTTACAGTTAAAATCTAAAATTAAATAAATTTATCTCTCGATATCAGCAAATTGACTTCGCGTCCGAAACTGAAACATTGCTAAATAGGCTATTAGGGAATCGATATCGGTCTGGCGCCTCGGAGAGTCCGTCGACATAAATTCGCATTACTGCCAACTCTGGTCGACTTTACGACGCCTTCAGTACTTACTGTTACCAAACTGGTGTCCAAGTACGCCCCTAGAGTATTTATTGAAATATTGGTTATTACAAGAACGCATTAATCGTTTATGAGAACAGAAGTTTACGATACTCGCGACTATTCGATGTTTTTGTCTTTAAGTTACTTTTGGAAAACGAACTTAAGGATAACTGAAATACTAAAGCGATTTGAATTTCACATTAACTTAATTAACATAACTCACTAGTGTAATTATCCATAAAATGTATTTAATTGCTTGTAGTAAATTAAAGTGTAGTGTCACCTTCTGAAAAGTAAGGTTGATACCGTACAGTGACACTAATAGGTGCCTCAGTGACCATTTACGCATTTGTTTGGTATTTCTTCGTGGACATGTATACCATAGTCAGCAATAGGAAACACTTACTATCAATTGCCATTCTTTGTTCTCTGGTAATTATTTGGTTAGTGGGTAGCGGTGACCAGTATCCATGAGGAAGTCGATCTCCTTATACTTCCATTTTATGTATGCGATCGAAACATGTTGCTTCTCTTTTAAATATTTCTATTAAAAATTCTTTATTTTATAACATACTTATTCAGTAAAATGTTGAACTTTAAAAGATCTTTTAGATTCTAAACTTGATTAATTTTGCTGTTCACGTATTAAGAGATACATGAAACTTTTATACTCGCGTAGATATTTCAACATGCTCGTACATGACATTAAATTACGAGTTTACAAAACTTTTAAAATTAACTACGTCCCGCAGATGAATTCTTGAACGAAGAAAACATCGTTAGAGGTGTCACAAACTTTCTACAAATTTAATCGTGAATCGAAAACGAAAGGAAATTCCTGTGACATTTTAATAGAAACACTTGTGACTTAAACATCTTACTATTATTACGCCCATTTAGTACTCTGTCATTTTTGTATTCACTACATGCATTATTTAAATGTACTCTGTGCTTATACATCGTTCTTTTTATAAAATAATTGACGATATACTATTATTATCAACCTAAATTATGTAAAAATATCGTATGGAAGTAATAACTGAATATGATATGGATTGTTTTGAAGCATTTACAGTAGTTTAATATCAACCCAATATCCACTGAGTGTTTGACACTATATTTTACGAATATTGCCACTCCAATTACGCGATAATATTCGATCAGAGAGTGGAATTCAGATCAATAGTGTGAACACATTCGTTTTATTACGGCATCAATACATCTGACATAGATTTATACGATTTAACGCGCTGATGTCATCTAACTCCAAATGTATGGTAACACTTTTGTACGGATTCTTTTACGCATCGTATTAAATATGACAATAGAGCTGTCAGTGCGAAATTAAGTGAGTTTGTTGAGTGTAAACAGGGATAATCCTTGGCTTGACTATGATTAGCATATCGCGGCAGTCGGCGCTCCTTCCCAAGGGGCATCTGCAATTTAAATCAGGGACTTGGTTGGGACGGGCCGGCTCCTTAGCTGCGTACTCGGAATTTGAGATTTACCACGATTGGATGATTTGGGGTTCGATTTTCTGCTTGTTCGGACTGATTTTGTTCCGCTCGTGGAATTGACTTTAGCACGAGTTTTTACACATTTTTAAATTTAAATTAAAAACTTTGATTACCTTATCAAAGCGCTTATGAGGAGATAATTTTATTAGAGATAGTTTTAGGTGATGAATATATCACGTACATTATACAACCGTAACGAAACGTATCTAAGGTGACATATTGAAAACATAATTAAAATCAATAACAAACATACTTGTATCATAGACGTATCTCGCCAAAAACGTACTTACGACGCTTAGCTTTAATCATAACTTTGATCAATGATATTAATTATTTGAGGATAATTCAATACGAGATTTATTAACATGCTAATATTAGATTAGAATAATACAAGACTATTCATTGTAACTTTGTATCTTATTAAATATTATATGAAGAAGTAGGGATAATGTTCACTTAGTTTAGCTTATCTCTTTATGTATACTGTGCTTGAAAAGTTTAGAGCTATCTATCAATCAGATAGTGTAGCGGTTCTCCGGTATACTGCCAGCACCTGGTGTAAGTGTTGGGATTGGAGCGGTTGTGGACACCCTGTTTGTAACAGATAGAGTTTTGTTATTATTTCGTAACGATAAAGTAATGTAACAGAGAAAAGCTTTCTATTCATATAAGCATCGTTGATTATTATAGTTGAACGTTCAATTACATTTATTTAAAAGTTGCTTATTCTATAATACTAATCTCTATATCGTTAAGTTAATAATAAGTATAATGATATCTTACAATTATTTAATTTACGTTTAAGTATACACATACTTTTACAAGTTGTAAATACATAATTTATATTTGACCTTAATAATTGTTATAAATAGCGTTATACAATCATGGCATAGTAACGAAAATAACCCTTAGCAAGGATCTTAGTCTGTCAGTAATTTAAACATTCGAATTTGTTTAATAACAAAGTTTTTAAGACAAAGCCATAGTGAATTTCGCACGTTTCATAATACAACCTTGTTTAAATTGTCAATGAATAGTGAGTACATGCGTAGTATTAAAATCTAAACTAGTAATTCTAAGTATTGGCAGAAGTCTTCACAGATATGTATAAAGTAACGATACGATACGGCAAAGTCGAATACAAGAACAAGTTTTAAATATTGTACCACAGAGGAGCGTCTGAAGATATAGTTGTGAAAAATTGCTTGAGATGTAGACGTCTAGTAGAGAAATTCCCTCTCCTTTCTTGCCTTGAGAATAAAGAATTTAATCGAGCTTATGGGAACGTTATTTATGATCGTTTTTATTTTATTCTCACGGGCTATTTATATACCGATGTGTTTTTGGTACTTTATAGTATAAATCCGAAATCTTTTAGATATTGTTAAATAATAAAAAACCTTTTGATAAAAGGAAGGTCGATAACGAACCGCTACTATATACGTGGATATTTTACGTGTTACATGTCAGATATTTGTTATATTTAATATAAATATTTTGACCCAAGAAAGTGCTGATATATCAACTGGAATAATAATGATTTAAGTTCAAGTTCTGAGCGTATTAGAAATGATTCTTATTTATTGTGTAACAGAAAATGTGATGTAAATGTCCGTTTAAACCTTCGTAATGCTTTGCTGAATGGTTCGTTAAAATATCGTCTAATGCTGTCCTGTGCAACGACGATTGATAGATGACTCTCTCAATTTGAGAGGCATGAATGTTATAATGAGGGTTTATTTAGCTTTCATTTAAACATTAATTGCAATATTTTTTCTTAATTTATTGTTGTTACAAGATAGTTATTTATATTTAGTTCTTTAATTATGTTACTGGTAAAGAGATGTTGAAACTTAATCTTAAAGTAGGTAACAATTATACTTTCTTGTTAACAAATAATAACGAGAAAGTCGTAGGCTGCCTTTGTTTTCATCTCAGCTTTCAGTTCTCACTCTCTATACTGTAAGGACGAGACGAGAAGAAAAAAACACGTAGCGAGTTTCCTACGATGCTGTTTGGCCCTTTGAAATAATGAGGAACATAAAGTTTTTAAAATTCGCTCTGCAGCTCGCTATACTATGCTCTCATTTCACATCGCCTCCCTTCAAACGATCACGTGGTACATTATGTTGAATGTGTGAAAAAAAATATTATAATTCTCATAAGAAATTGAATATATACTGTCTCATCTGAATAGGTACATACTATAGAAAAAGACGTCAATAGCTTTTCAATCGTCATATTAATAATATGTGGAAGACAATTTAGAAAAATTCAATTTCTCTGATAAGAACTTTTACAGTAATGTTTACTTCGTAATATCAATCAAGAGAACAGTTTTGGGTTTCTATAATTACATAATATATTTTTAACAAAACCTATGAATATGGCGGAGAGCTGAAGCCAAACTAAAGCCATACGCGACAATAAACTTACATTTACGTTACAACAAAGTCGGTTTGTTTCGTCTTATTTGAAATTCAAATCCGGCTGCAGGTGAGAACGCGATTGGGTCCCAAACTCCTATACGGTTTAGATGTGCCAATGGTACAAACCCCAATTGAATTTGACGCCGAAACTTACAGATCTCGAACAAGTTGACAAACTAGCTTATGAAATACATTCATCTGTTCAGATATCCGGCCAAGTAAAATGGACGATAATGTTAAATGCAAAATAGTGATATTAGATATCAAATTGATTTTATCCGTATTATATTGATGTCCACGTGATTTTGCACTTTTGTATTCTACGTTCATCTCGTCAGAATTAAAATAAGTGACGTAACTCCATAGCGGCGACCGTCATTCGTCGTGGTGATAAGGTTTACTTGAAAGAGTCTCTTATGTCCCAAAATGGATACATCCACAACCCCGATATATTGTGTGTTTTGAAGATGAAACTGTTATTTTACTACTATCAGAAATTATTAACTACATTCTTCACACCAAAATGTAGAGCTTAAATGCAAAAAGATATGTTAAGAATTTATTTTTTTAAATTCAGAACATAGGCGTTAATTTCCCCTTTCTTTAATATCTCTCTTCTTTATAACTACTCTTATCAAACTAAAATGTGAGTTTAAGGTATCAGGTGTGTGTCACAAATACATCGTTAGGAATAAACCATTTCACTATTTTTATCGTTTTTTATCTATTAAGTATTGTATTTCAATAATTGGTTAAAATTACTAAGTTAATAATAAACAAAAATGGAGGCTTTCAGAGGGCTTCGCTCAGATGCCGATTTTAAAAAAACATTATCCGATAAAGCCACGTGCTAGAAAAATATTTCCGTACATTCGTGTAGCCCGGACAAGCTTTAGGTTTTATAGCGCCTACCGTACGAATCCGGCTTCAATTTATTTTTATTTCATTCAGTATTTTGTGGTTCCTTCCATCATATTTTATGATTTTCAATACCGAAGTACTCACTGCCGATTAATGTACAAATAAATAAACGGATACGAATATTTTTGTGAATTTTTTTGAGAACGAAAATTTGAAACAAATTACTAATTTATTGGCATTTACGTAATCTATTATTATAAATAACACCCATAAAGCTTCCTTTTAATTTAAACAAATCATTCAAAAACTACGCGAACATAAACAATAACGCTCAGTACTCACGAAGACTAAGCGATGCGTTAATTTATACGTATCCGGTCGACCGCAGTGACAACAGAAAGTGTATGAAAACTCGTAAATTAATTACATGGCGTCCATGCGTGCCTCGTCTATCGTTGCTCGAACGTCGACCGCATACATCAAAAAAGCGAACCGCGTAGTCGTCGTGTGTACGTCACTAAATCGGTCAGATTCACTGATGTACTGCTAGTACGCAGAATTACACACAAACGGCATACCTACAGATCATAATGATCACGTCGATTATGGTGCTATTGTTATTGGAGTGAACAGGCACGATTAATTATCCATTGAACATAATTTGGGCGGACCAGTGAACCAATACCGTAATGGATCGCTCCGACCGATTTGAATTGATATCGAATACACTTGATTGTGTGTTCTACGTTCAAATTTTTTCTTTGTATTAAATTTCTTTTTTCGTTATCAAAACAAGTATTTATTCAAGGCAGGTACTTAATATTTCTACGAGCGAGAGGTGAAAAATTGTGGTTTTTATTCAACGGT
The DNA here is from genome assembly GCA_018251375.1 of Calpodes ethlius. Classification (NCBI taxonomy): domain Eukaryota; kingdom Metazoa; phylum Arthropoda; class Insecta; order Lepidoptera; family Hesperiidae; genus Calpodes; species Calpodes ethlius. The sequence continues at coordinate 11,835 of DWPA01001594.1, read as the reverse complement.
CCAGCTGCGAGCTCAAATAAAATGGTTTTTAAGAATACAAGATTATGATTAATTGTTTCTTCCAGCCACTTCCCAAGTTCGTCGACGACACTCTGCACTGTTTCGTTGTGATAAAGACGAGAAGGCATCTTTATCTCGAAACTTTTTCTTCCCTCACTAAGAGACTTGAACCCCTTTTAATAGAAATTAAACCAGTCGTCTGCTATTAAGATAACTATGTACTTTCCCGCTTACCATTTAATTTAACTTCGGCCATCTACACGTTGAAGATAAAACTTACCAATTTTATCGTTTTCATTATTATATTTTACAAAATATCCAATCCAAGTGCAATGTGAACTGAACTTAATATATGCTTATTATAACTGTAGATGGACAGAATTACCATAACATATATTTTAAACATTTTGTAACCGTAATCAATTAATTTTGATCTACTTTTAAAGTGGAAAATTTTAAACAATTATTATTTTTGGTCTATTTATACTACTTGATATATCTTACAATCATATCAAGTTAGATTTTCCTGTTTTAACTTGTTTCTACTTCTGAGACTTGCAAGACATGAAAAAAACTTTTGCCAGTTAATATAACAAAACATCCCCAAACTTTACAACACGATACGGCGGACGCACACATACTTGCAACAATATATTGAAAGCGTAGTTTCTTCGAACAAATGTCCCAACTCTAAAAAGGAACGTTGAAAGATTCTTTAAATAAAGGGTTAAGTTCTTAAGTAATGTGCCGAACGTTTGTTAACTTTTCTGTCAAGAAATCCTTACTTTTTTCTTCCTAAGTTGCTTCCTCAGATATTTATAGTCAGCAACTTTCCCCAACTGAACTGTCGGCGACGAAATATCCTTTTAATGGGCGTCGGAGTGTCGGGTCGTCTGCAATTTAGATTAGTCCTTTAATTAAATTAACATTATGATCCCTATCTTTGTGAAGCAGGTGGTCGACAATATTGCTCCGTTGGAGAACTCTTTCCACTCTTTCGTACTCTTTGGGACTTTAAATTGTTTCTCTCAAATTGGTGCAATGCGAACGCTACCGTGGAAATGAAGAATTTCACAAAGGCTTACTTTCTTATTAAAAGTAGTAGCCGCTAAAACGCTCTTCTTCCTAGAAGCCAGAAGCATAAGTTTTTCGCTAAATTTGTCGAGGCACTTTTGAATGAGCTTTACCATGCGTATTTCAATTTTACAGATGGTATTTGAAATCTAGTTTAGTTCTTATTTTCTTTTTATGGGCATTTAATTTATATACGAGCACAACTCCTAATTAACGTCTAAAGTACCCAATGCTACTAAATCATCGCCACGTTTCTTACAGCCCTTAACTACTGCTTTCAATTAGCTTGGATATTTTGCTTCCTCTTCCGACCGACTTATTCGACTTTTTCCTTTTCCCCAGTTTTATTCCTCGATTTTTGCCTACTAACCTAATTGATTTATTTTGTGGAATCCATCTTCACCTTCCTTGGAACTACTTCATCTCTTGACTAGGTTTATTTTTTAAGTTAGTTTTTATCTTTAGAAGCGTCTATATACCTATAGGTAAATTAAAATGAATGAGTATTAAATTCCAATTTAAGTCTTTATACATTAGTATACAGACCATCAGACCGCAGTACGATTGCTTTAAAATAATAATTATATCGCAGATACACCTTCGTGGGCGAACCAAACTTGGATCCTATCATCTGCAGTCTACTATTTAGTCCAAAAACATCTAGTTCCAACTTTAAAATGATATTGAATGATTTCTATGTAGCCTCAGAATCTAATTCTAAAATTCCAATTCATCACTAGTCAGCAAACTATCCTGGTAACGAGAACTCAATAGTAAATGTTACCAATGTTACGTTAACTCTTTAACTACCGCTTTCAATTAACCCGAACATCTCGCTCCTCTTCTCTGACAAATTTAACCGAAGCTTTTCCTTTTCCAGTCTGTTAGCCATTTTATTTGTTTTTCTGAAGCGACTGGTGGGTATTGCGATGCCGGTCGACCGAAAAATTAGAAATATCTCTATCCTGGTTTCAATCGTTCACGACGCCACCGAGATCGGACGGGTTCTTCCCGATTGTTGGTTTAGATATCGAATATCTTTTCCTGGATGTGGATTTTGTTATTGTATTTTGATACGTCCTATGTTTAAAGATGAACGTAGTTAACATATTAAAAGAAATATAAAAAACGTATTTAAACTATTACAAGATGGGTTGTTGTTTATTTTATTTATTAAGTCGTGTATACAAAAAAAATTGAGTAGGGGTGCAGGAAATTTTGTACACGTGGTATGTGGTACGTGTGGTATTAATCTGTACACGTTTTTTTTATAATTTATATTAGTAAATCCAATTGAAGGCTCAGGGCTATGTAGCTAAAAAATATTCAAATGTATTTTTTAATATTTCGAACAAAACATTGCAGAAATAATCATATCAAATCTGATTTGTAAGACAATATAACTGAAAATTAAAGCATCGTGAGTAGTACAAATACAGTACATTTTAATAAACCAAATACTAAAAGCAAGGTTAAAAGTCGAAAACTAGCTTGTGTTACACTTGACACAGTGATACATATAAGACATGCGATGTCCTTTGTCACCTGTGTTATCTTGAAATAACACGACACGGGCTTCTAAATCAGGAAGGGTTATCTGGTCACATTTAAGGCCTGCCCCGCGTCAGTCGCTAGAACGGACTGCGCCAAACTTATCTGCATCGTGACTTTTTATATTTTAAGTTACATAAGTACATGTTATATCACCTCATTTATATACTCTATGTTTATTTAAATCATAGTTTTTATTATGCATTTTGTTATGTTTAGTGTTATTTATATAATAAAAAATATTTTGAGCTGACTAATGAATAGGGAAACCACCTTATAGTAAAGAAGCTGATGTATTACCGAACATGAGAAACATTTTTGTTCTACGCTCTTTATACCAGGATGGTTCGCAGCTATTACAAAATCTGATAGGTAACGCTCATAAAATATATATTTATGACTCAATTTACAAAACAAACACACCCGGGCTATCTTTTTATATGGAATGGATTTGATTTCTAAATGAATTATTAATTTGATGGGAAAATCCCTGTAAGATAAAGTTTGATTCCAAATTCTAAATGAGCATACGCTACCTAGAATTGAATAGGATACATGATTATACGGTCTTATCTAAATAATTCACCTAGACTGTGAATTGGTCGGAATAGTATGCAGCATACTCCAAAATGTCAGCCATAGTCTCAATAGGCCTCCAAAATTATGAAGAGAAAGACTTGTACCCAGTAGAGTTGTACTATTGGCCTCACGCCAGTATTTAATCAAACATTAAACAATTTCCCTATGATTCTATAGTCATACGAACTCATGTAAAGAAAAATGATTTCTTTTTAACATCACTTAAAGCATATTAGCAACTAAAACTTATGGAATCTCGTCGTTTTACATTATCAATGAATACTGTAAATAATTATTATACTGAAATATGCTGAAATGTTTTCTGCTCCCAAAACCAAATCTCATTCCAGCCATCATTAGTTTGTTATAAATGACGCAAAATGCGAACGTTGGTTTCTTTCTGAGCTTGGCCCATTCAACGTCTAAATAGCCGCCAAACTTTAATTATTGCCTCTGACATTGACGCCAAAAGAAAAACCGCCCCCACAAAGTACAAAAGTTTTGAATAGCGCACCCTGACTATCTCTATATAACTCAAAGAGTACGTACAATATACACAGTTCCTTAGATATTTCATCAATGTCACTTAGTATACATCGGGGAGTCGCTGATCCTTTACAAGGTTTCCTTTTATATATTGTCCTTCGTAAATATTTTCATTCCTATGGGCGTAGTACGATGGGTTTTCAAGGCAAGGGTAAGGTGGGTGTTGAATCTAACAATATAATGTACTGTCATTCAATATTATATATGTCCTTGTTCTGATTCTTTCTTTCTTAATTATGATTAGTGAATATTTCGATGCATTTTATTTCATGAACTCGAAAATAATTATTAATGGATATTAATTCTACTTAATCAACTCACTACTCAAGCAATTGTTTTTTTATTCGGGCAAGTAGACAGTAAGACAGTAGTAAGCTGTTACTTGTGAATTTGTATTAGGTATAAAGTTTTTTTATTGCCAAGCAACTTTTATTCAGATGTGTAAATATTATACAGTTTACTGTTTATTTTACAATAAATCTCAGTGTGAAATATATGAGTTTGTAACTGGGAAACTCGGTCTCATTCTGCGTGTAAACAGCCTCCGACCAGCGATATTCGCGCGGCAATTGTGAAACTTGTAAGTTATTGCCTCTGACATTGACGTCGCGAGAAAAATTGCCCGTCCAAAGTTTCTCCGGCTCCCACTGAAGTTTATTCTCACAACATTTTATTATCGCGCACTGACAACGCGCTATTTAATCAATTTTAAAATCTTTCCATAACTCTGTTACCACAAATATTGTTTTTGTTTCGTTACATTTAAGATTGATTATAACAAGGTCGCGAAGAATCTCACCACAAGTTTATATAAATATTTACTAAAGTGTAATACGCTCCTGAACGTAGTTCATGCGAACTTACTTTTTTACAAAGTAGCAGGTGCTTTCCTTTTTTTTATTATTCCTACCCACAAATATTCATTAAAAGTAAGGGATTATTAATTGAACTTTTCGTTTAATTCAATAAAAACTTTATCATCATCGTAAAGGTTTTAAATATTTATTAAGTTCTTTTTCAATCAAATTGTATAATCACGATTCGTTATACAATAAGAATATTGTGTAGAATTTATTAAAAAAAATATCGACATCCATTTAAAAGTAGCTTAACGTGTGCCGCGAGGGCTGGCAACAAATTAATAAAAAAAAATCATTCAACTTTCCATTATGACAATAACGCGTTCCCTGAATTACATAATAATCGGATGCCTCATTTGAATTTCAAACCGGTGTTATGGTAATTGTAATCATGGTTTACAAACACCGGAACGCCACCGGCAGTTTTGCACGAGTCATCGTGACTATCATTATATCCAACGATACATTAAATCAAGCAATGTAACTTTACGTTCATATCATCTATACTATTAATATAAATGCGAAAGTGTGTTTGGTTGTTTGTCGTTCTGTCACGGCGTAATGGAGCGATCTTATGGTATGACTTTTAGTGAAGAGATAGTTGAGAAGAATAAAAGTCCCATAGGCTACTTTTCACCGCGAAAAAAGATCTCATTCCTGTGGGATGGATTAAAATGTATAATTCAACCAAGTCAATGAGTTTTTAACAACAAAGCGTTGCCTAGCAACCAATGATGAAATGGAATCGATAACCTTTTTATTTCGGTTCTAATTTCACAAGTGGGTGAAGCCGCTGGGAACGTCTAGTAACAAAATAAAAAATGAATCATGGCTTTGACACTTCCGGTGTCACCGTGTAGGGGAATATCTTATGTCCTGTTTATTGACTTACAACCAAGTCAGTTGCCTAGCAACTGTCATTGTGTTTATTATTATTTTGGCTACATATTTATCCAATTTTTATTGATAGGTATTTCAGATTTCGGTCGTAATACTACTTCATCCGTCTTGAAGTTAGTAAACATTTACTAGTGACGATACTTTTGTATTGTACTTACAGTATTGCGGGTCAAATTATTTAAAATATATTTGCTACTTAACTGTCATAACTTATGATACTTACAATCTCGGAATCTAATTCAACTGAATCCAATTACTAACAAATAATATAACATGCCTAGTGTATACAAAAGTTTTGTCACAGTACCTACAAATAAAAATAAAATTCATTCGAGGGCACCTGCCTACTAATAAAAGAAGACAGCGTTTTTCCATTTCAAGTGAGGAAGAAAATAATAAATCATAGATTAATTTTTTCACCGGCGGCAGTTAGACTGCTGACATTTAATTTCAATTCTTCTTTGTTTCGTTGTTTCGAACGTGAGGGCTTTATTCGTTGTTGTCCTTCCCCCGCATGTGGAAATGATAGCCGCCCGCCATCGCCCACTGTCAATAGGCATTCGACACGACGGCCTCAGTTTGATTAACTTTCTGTACACGGGACGGGCTATATTCAATTATTTTTGCTTCCACGGCTAATTAGCCAATGCCAAGTTAATTAATTTAATGATCGAATTTACCTACAGCACGGCGCTGATACTCTCAATGGTGTGGAACGCGTATTTTGTAGTTCGATGAAAGTAATTAAATTACATTCACTTGGGTTGATTCGCGTTGTTGCTTTTATATGTTAAAAGGTATGGATAGATTTTTTATTATTTTTTTATTTAAATACAGTGATTGAGTGAACGACTCGTCCCAGTTTCACTCGGGTGGAATTATGATTATAAAAATACGTATCCTATGTCCCTCAGCAATAACAAAGCGAATTGTATGTAGAATACATACAAATTCACAAATATTACTTTATTTTAGAGGGACTGAAATACTCAACATAATGTATCATCCCGTAGGAATAAAATCTCTGCAACCACCCAACAATCTCCATACAAAAACTAACCATATCGACGTTCCGTTGTGCCGTGGAAAGAACAAGGAAACAAACGCTTCTAATATTAGTATGGATGTTGCTCCTTTTACCTATTCTTTGGCTCATGGAAAAATAATACGACGAGGCAACCTTAAAGTTCTTCATTATCTCCCTTGATGAGTACAGTATATTTTTAATTGACTTCAAAAAAGGGTCTTATTTCCAAGGCGATGATTCATAAATACGCCAATATCATTTACGTTATAGAAAATGTAATATTAAATAAGACTAAAAAAAAGTATTTATATATATATATATCTAGGGTTAGAAGAAGTAATCATAATAATTTATAATAAATAAACTCATAACAAATAGACACACTGAATCTTCCACGCAGCTAATTGTACGGTCTATACGGTCGTATCATGTTTTTATAATGAAAATCAAAAATATTCAGCAAGCACAAACAAAACTAGTACCTAACTAAATACAAAGAGCTAACTCAAAGTCTGCATTAAAAGTAGTGTGGAGCCACGTTTACTGGCAATATAACTATGAGTACGATTCACGTATTACGTATCACCATATTTACAGCGCAGGTACGTACGTACCATAATATTTACACATTGAGACTGAGCGACACACGCGTCGTATGATAAATTCGCTGTGCACCACCCCAGGCGTTTCCGCTTCACTCGCTTCGGATGCACGCCGGTGCGATCGATCGTGTGAATACACCTTTATCTTTTTTTTTTTTCATTTTACTTTCCATTTATTTTTAGCCCTATATTGAATGTCACTCGCATTCTCGTTGTATGTGCCAGCTATTGAATATTGACGCGATATCCTATACAAACAAACGCGTTACGTAACGTATTTACTTACACGTTCGGTTGGTTTAGGCTGGAGTTAAAATTGATATACCGGTGAAACTTATGAGTTATTTAATTATAATCTCAATGAATATATATTTTTTTTAATAATGAATTGTATGATGTGATTACTGTTCGATTAAATAGATAATAAAAAAGATTTGTAACAAAATTCAATTCATGTAAAATAAATCTTGAATGTAAGACAAAAACTTATTAAATAAAACGTTAACGTTACTAAGCAGTTGCCCATAGCTTTGCGATGTTCATTACGTGTTATTTAATGCATTAAGACGCAAATATGGCAAAGGTGTGTGTGTGTCAGATACAGATCTCTACTGTATTTCAGATTCGTGAAACACATAATTACCCGTAGCATAGTGGAGCTAATGGATCGAACCCATTTAATACTATAATATTAATATCTTTAAGTGTTTAAAATTTAAGTATCAATTAAGTTTAAGTAGGTACATAATCGTTTCAAACTAAGGTTTCAAACGGACGTGCTCCGATCCAATTGTATTTCAAAACGTGGCCCTGATAAGACAGGGCCTAATAAATTCATAACCCTCGGAATAATTAAGTGATCGCAACAAATCACGCTTTCCTTTTTGCGAGGAACCATCTCTAGAGTACAATTTGATTCATTTCAGGCCGGGAGATAAATTCTTTATTAACGACCCGCACCGCGTCTGATTGGAGAACTCATTACTATGAGTATTATTAATATTACATTCATCAGTGCTCGGAGGCATCGGAAAATTACTTTGACTGATATGATTAAACGTGAAATCCTCACAGCTATTAATGTTACCAATTTATGTCATGTTAAGTATCGATGCATTGCAGATATCATGTTTATTAACTGACTACGTCGGTGCTTGGCTCTGCGTGTTTGGTGGCACAAGTTGAACACGATAAGCTCACTTAATACAACATTATTTGATATTGGATCACGTAACTTCTGTTAATTCTTGAGATCGATTGTGTGGTATTTTATCACTTTCACACTTATAAAGCATCAATTTAAATAGACTGCACTCGTACACGTCTCAAGGTTTTTAAGGCGTTTTTATTAAACATCTGACTATACTCGAAGATAGCCTTACTCCCTGGGCAGTCACATTTATAAAACTCTCTCTTTCTCTCGTCTTGTCACCTCACTTCATTCCACTTGACTACTCCTTGTACTTTCCACGTGTGACCTCTTTTATTATTATCTAAAGATATTAAACTTCTCTATAACGAAATTTATCTCTTTATTGGAATTGCTGTTATATATGAAAGCAATTATAGCCCTTAAATCCCTATTATACATATAATATAGAGAATTTCAAAATGCTACTCAATGTCCACGAGCATTGGTATTTATGTTTATTGCCAAAATAACCATTACTTGTAAATGAGCCGGACCGCGTCTGATAGGAAAGCTCATTAGTACTATTAATATTACATTACACTCATCAGCGTTGGAGGCGTCTGCAAATTATTTCGTATGATTCAGATAAATAGGGAATTCTCGCAGACACGGACGGCCAACTGTTATGAATTCTTGACTACATGAATATTAATCTGTTATACAGATATCGTTTTTACTGATTTAAGCTGACCGACGTTCCTCTTCTAATCAGTATAAATATCGTAGTCAGCCAGTTTTGACAGATACAATACAAGACAAACGATCTTACATTAAAACGGGTTAAACTGAATACGCAGTATTAGTATTTTCTAAACATATACGCAGTATTAAAACAATCGATGAGTATTAGAGAGAATGAATAAAAAAAAAAGCTTTTACTAGCTCTCCAATTTTGCGTCTGAAAGTCGCAAGAAAACACATTTCACGGCTGATTCTTAAAGGAAGGTGGTAACTGTTGAGACGTGAAAAATCTTACCAACCCGCGTGGCATTAATCTGGATAGTACAGAGTTTTATATCCAAAAGAAACGGCTTGGTACCATCACCTTATCCCTTGTTGACCAGGATATAGTGCGAGCAGGGAGTAAGTTTATGACTGAGAGCTAACTGCGTTACTGAGTGTAGAACCTCATCTTAATACCAGTTGTGCGATACAATATCTCACTAGTTTATTGTTCAGTGCATACGTCCAGTCGATTAGGTTTTACAAAATCAACCCACTGAGCCCGCTGATTGTTATTGCTTATTGCAATGAAACCTTGTGCAATACTTTGATTATTCAATTATGAACTAACGCCCTTTACAATTTGTAGGAGATACTTGGAATTGTTTCAACCAGAACATTTGTTGATATACATCTATACAAGATACTTTTGTCTTTTGTTTTATTTGCATACAAGCAAGAATTTTATTTTTGACCTTTCTTGGTCCCTCTTGGTTTCAGAGTTCCATGGAGAGAGTGACAATCTCCATGGAACTCTGTAACCAAGAGGGATAGGGAAGATATATATATATATGTGTATAAAAAAAGTTTTAAACCCAGCACCTAATTGAAAATTTTAAATCCAAGCAGGTTATTCGTTCTTTGTTTGTATGTTTATTAAACGTAATATAATAGGTTATTGAATTTAAGAAGAACTATTCAATAAATTGAAAGTAAAGTACACATAAGAAAGTTGGTCTTGTTTTCAAAACTTCGTCATTAAGTATACAAATTTACATGTATATATTTTAGCGCTCACCTTTGGTCCGTCAACGCAAAACAGTATTTCAGGCGAGACATAAAATAAACATTTTTATCACCAATGTAAGTATATGCGCATGATTCATGTAAATACAGGGTGTTTTAAATTTCGACGTGCAGAAACAATATCCGTAGCAGATGAATACATATTTTCATTGGAAAATCAAAAATACTAAAGCGCCAAAGGCCCATTTTACAGGAGAGTATTCAATTTTTTTTTGCAAAAAATTTAACACCAATTTTTGACTAATTATTATTGTAGCTATTGATTTCTAATTCTGCATTTCTTAAATAACTCCTAAGATCTCTGCAGGTAACTAACCTAGATTTCGACTACACAAAATAATTCATGAAGCGTAACGTAAATTGGCGAGTTCAGAACAGCTAACGGAATACTTAATACACTTTTTCGTCGCATTAATGTCAACCAGTAGATGTTATCCGCCTCCCAGGCAGATCAAATATTCGCGTCGCTTTTGAAGTTATGAAGGCGTAAAATTAAGATAAGCTTTGGAACTCCGTGTAGTTGCTTTATTTATTTTTTCATCCTGATAATAATCATGAGAAAAAAATCCTCATTCGTCCTTGCGATTTGAGTGAAATATTGTCTTCAAAAGATTTTTTAAAATCTTGTATATTTCTACCTGAATGATTATGATAACGCCCTTGTTATTTAAATATGTTGCTTTAAAATTAACAATACCATATTAATATCACCATAACCGATTACAAAAAAAAGTTACTATATTTAAAACGTCTTCAATCAATCAATAATATTGTACAATCGCAACAGAGACCAAAATTGGTTTAGTAGTATGCTTTTCAAAAATGTACGTAATGTTTTCGATAAAAGTTTATTTTTAATATGATTTTATTGATCAAAATACCTTAAGTGACGCAAATGTATTTATAAAATATGTATAAAATAATTAAACTATTATTGAAGTGACACGTTAAAAATTAGGACAGCCGATTGAGTTAGTGCGGATGTATTACTAGCTCCTTTGCATCAAATATTTTACATAAATTACTTAGGCTGAACACTTGCACAGACCACATACCTTAATACTATTCTTAAACTACAATTCTAATTAATCCTAATTACGTTCCGTCATGTAGTCGTTATGTAGGTTAAGTCAACTGTCTAATTAAGTTGCGCCTAATACCTGGTTGTTACACCATTAAGAAAATATTTATAATTCTACTATGTTATATTGTGAAGGTATTATTTTGTAGAAATATTTATAAGGAGATTGTTTACCAAGAGAGCAAACAAACACCTATAAAGCAAGCGTGTTTTTAGTCCAGAGCAGAGCGAAGGTTTTTCAATAGAATCTCGAGTATAACGAACTGGACACTACTTTTTATCCTACCTCTATGAGAAAATAAATTAATGCAACTTATGAATAACAATACCACTACTTGAGGAAGATACAGTCATTTTATTTCAAATTTAGTGAGTAAAATTTAATATTTCGCGCGTTTTTGTTTTTATTTTTTTTTAATTGCCTCGTCTTTCCTCTTTCAGCCTCGTTTGGCCTGTTACTTCATACAGCCATACAGTTCATACAGGGATTGATCTCTTTGGTGATACAAACTCAATTCCAAATTGAAATCACTTTTAGTCCCTATAGGAATAAAGTGCAATTTTTGCTTGTTTGCGACGAACAAAGTAGGTCTTTTCGAATAGATATGATAAAAGCAAATTTTTGGCCTCTTGTTACAGTTCTGGTAATTTACTACCCTAATTGGAAGGTCAAA
>DWPA01001593.1:0-18046 GCA_018251375.1 Calpodes ethlius | reverse complement strand
AGAACGGCTAATGATCCAAAGCCACGTAGAAGGAAGATGGTCACGCGTAAGATCACCAACTCGATGGACCGATGTTAGTAAGTCTGCCACAGGATGCTCTTACATACAGTTTTCACGTAATCCGACATCTCTGTTACATAGAACGTGTCAACCATCATCACGATATCACGACCACTCAGTTAAGACAGCACGATATAGGAGAAAGACAGAGCATCGGAGGGAACGTTAAGCTATGACGAAGCCTCTGAAACAGTTACATAGACTTAATTAATTACGAGCTGGTGTCCACAAGTGGTCAATGATATTTTTATACACTAACACAACTTTTAGAACAACTCGTATGTTTATTCGGTTACAGCTTGTAACTTTTATTAATAATCATTGTTATAGAACTTCCAGTAGTATCTGTATATTTTATGAGACGTACGAGTACGTTGGTAGGCCAAATATATTAGTAGGTATTACAAATTAGTCAGTAGTTTTGTTTTAATTTTATGTGCTCATCTTAGTTCCCTACATTTAACCAAAAATGACTGTTAGCTACAGAATATCAGTCTCCATCTTAAAAACATTACGTGCCAATCAGGATTATGTGTGATGGTGTGCTTGTCATAATGTTCTCATATTATCGGCGGAACCGAGACACTGCACATGTACACCGTTACTAATGATCGATTCACAACGGGCGTGCTTCGATATTAAATAAGCATAACCGGGTAATTTTATTCACACGATAAGATATATCGGTAGGTATCTGAATAATTTATGCCATGGCATAATGTGTTTTTTGCGTGGTACCGTGCTGAAGTATCTGCTTGATTATAGGTTACACGTTAAAGATTGCGCTTAGAATACTGAGATTTAAAAATAAAAGTTGATCTGAGTTTCCAGATAATATTACTTGTGACATATAATTAACTTATATGAAGTATCTTTGAAATTATCATAAAAGGAGTTATTTTATGTGAATGTTTTTATCCACATAACTTCACTCAGGATTTTATTGTATCGTTGAATAGGAATAGGAAACATATCATACGTGTGCTAAACGTTAAGTTGATCGATATCATTACAAGAAAGATATTCGTTTGTCGACTTGCCTGTGCGTTTGTTTCGGCTAATCTCAACTTTTAAACCGATTTGTGCGGTTTGCACTGATATTATTGTAATAATCTAAGGTCAACGTTTTTCTTTTATTTAAATGGATTGTGAACTTAGACAAACTTTCTGAAGCAAAACGAGAACAGTGACTTGTTACAGGTAGTAAATATATTATAAATTCTCTTTAAAATTAATAGAATGATATAAATATATATTCAAGAAAAAAATATATTATTATTTAAATATTCTGCGATTCTCATCGATATTAAAAACTTTTTGTTACACTGATTGGGCGTGGAGCGATTAGCGAATATATAACTTTAGTTTATTAAATATATACACAACTAGACATGTATTTCATATTTTTTTTATTTAATTATTTATTCTAGTTTCTCTTAGATTCATATATTTCTAAAATAGAATCATCACAATTTTCCTTCTTAACAAAATATACATATTTTCGTTCATAGTCCTTAAAAGTAACATAGTAAGTTATTTTACTAGAATTCGTCTATACACTTTTTATTGTAGCTAAATACTTAAAATATCGTGAGTCGTGACGAATACACAAAAAGTAGGTGTAGCGTCTTCAAAATAAACGTGACGCCACGACACCGTTACGATAATTACAGTCGGTGCACCATGACACAAAATAGACAATATCGTCACCATCTACCATAACGAGAGAGTCACACTTTCTCGAGACTATTAAGAGTAACTGACGACTTAAAACTATTGATCCTTCAATCAATATATAAGTCCAGTTACATTAAACAACTTTATACTTAATAGCTATAATATAGATATTGGAATATATTGAATTACTATTTAGATAATATAAAAAACAAAAACCAAAATTACAAAATATATTTGTACCTAATGAATCGACTGAGTATAATAAAATCGATTATATTTCCGATCGATTATAATATCGAATAAATTATTATTATAGATCAAGTGATAATAATAATCAAATTATATTTGAGAAATATCTATTTTTAAGCATGCCGAATAAACTTTATTCTTAATTCTTTCTCTAACTTAACCATCTATGATGAATCATTAAAGTAGGTCTGTGGTCTGAATGAATCGAGGTAAAGCAATATAGAACAATTGTATTCAATACGCATTTTTTTGGTGTACCTATCTTTAAACACGTTAAGATTCTACTTAACGAAACACACATATAATGGTATTTATCGGTGTTCCTAATACATGCTTAATATATATAAATATATTGGAAATCACGACAAATAGTTAATAGTCTTCATAATTTTGGAAAATCAACATTAGATGTTTTTTATTTTTACTTGTGTAACTCAGGATTTCACTTGACCGAAATTAAAATTGACAGTCATTTACTGCAGGTACGCAATACACAAAATGCTACAAGTAATATACAGACTGTTTAAGCTTCCATATAAGAGCTTCCTCTTATAAGAATCTTCATTCTAGAGGCAAGCAGCCACGACTTTATTGTACGTTTGATTGAGACATCAAAGAAATATCTCCCGTATTTAATGTTACGTAATTGCAGGTTTATGTCAAACCGTTCGGAACTTCTGAATAGTGCGGTCGGATCGGGCAAGTTTTTGCGTAGTGTTGAACTATTGGAGTAACTGAAAGCAAGGAAAGGACACAAAAACTCTTTAATTTGTGTACAGAGTGACGATTGAGCCAAACTTTTTAGGTATATTATGAACCTAGGTATTACTGGCCTTGGGGAAATCAATTTCTTAGTACCTAATAAAGACTTTTTATTTATGAACTGATGAAAATAAAATAAATATCAAATGTTAACTGCAAGCTTATTTGTGAAGCGCATCCACGCACATAATTGAAAACTGCATTTAAATCGGTTAAGCGGTTTCGAAAATGAGAACAAACGCATAGACAAAATAAACAACAGAAAAACCGCCAAACACTCATTCTAAAAATCATTCTCTTCCGTTAATAAATATCCCTTGGACGTTTTTTTTCCAATATCTTCCATGTACAGGCATTATATAAATTTTGTTATTGTATGACGTCATGATAATTTAAAAGTCATTTAATGCATTTCTGCGATATTATAACTTCCATGTAAGATTATTCAAATATGTTTATAAATAGAAGCAGACTAATATAAAACATTTTCTCTTAGGAACTAAAATTAAAATCATGTTCGTTAGAGAGGTTTCTCTGATATTTTTATTTCACTGCGCATGATAAATACTGTCTAGAGAACTCCTTGCTTGTTACGTCTACACTATTCAAAGGTCGTTAATCCTTCGCGAATCGATCTATCAAAATCGATCGATGAAAATCCGTGCAATTGTTTTTATAATCACGGCGTGGCGATGACACTTGAATAGAACGTTAATTCATACTTTGCATAAAGTCAATTCGTTTATGCAGAGTTTGAATTTACGTTCCATCCAACGTTAAATTAACGTTCAATTGAGTTACGATGTAGTAAGGTAAAAAAGTAAAGTTACGTTGAGTAGTTCGACAGTTTCCTTACATCCCACGTGAATGTATTTAAAAAGTTCTTTTAATGGTTTTTCTTTTTGTACGTTCAGTTGTAACTGTCTACAACTTTATGGTTGACAAAGTACGTACAAATCATTGTAACGTAAACGTATCGTATAGGTACAAGTACATACCTAGCGTTCAACGGCCATGGTCTAGCATTATGAGACTATTGAGGCCAGCAGGATTGCATCATGCATTTCTACGGATTTGTCCACAAATACTCTGCAGTGTCAACTTTGATGCTAAGTCAACTATTATAGCCATAAAACTACTGTTTGAGTAAGCCAAAGAGAAAAACGGAATATATATTTTGTCACGTCGGTTACAATGATTTTACTCGGAATAAATCAAACGAACATGCGTGTATTTGGGCGACTGGCTGGATGGTCTGCCAAACCTTGGAACTAACTGTATGCTTCCCTTGACGAAAACATTTTTCTTTTCTCCCGTGGTTAAAAAATCTGATTTGTAATCAAGCCTCTTCATATATTTCACTGTCGGACCTCATTGTATTGTTTTTCAATGCGGGGGTAAGAGTTTGAAATTTAGGGTTGTTAACTTAAAAATGTGTGAAGGTATAAAATAATAATAATATTTCCGCAGACGATGTTCCGGGCACCAGATCGTACGTTTATAAAGTCGTAAAAAGTTTGTCCCACATTTTAACTGGGGTGGGAAGTTTTTCGAGGCCATAAATATATATAACAAATGTATAGCACCTAAGCAACTTTGAATAACGATTGGTTAATATGATTTTCATAATGATCGTATTTTTTTTTTGTTTTCTTTATTTGCAACACACTATAAATTTACATTTCTGCGCTTTTCTCTATGTTACCTTTAACCATACCAAATGTCACAATCCTATGTATAATATGCTCACATAATTTAAAAGAAGAGAACAAAGTTTTTCATTCACGTATTACTAAAGTATAAGTAATGTTTTTGAAAAAATAAATACTTATGTATCTGATAGAATTTATATGGCATATGGTTTTATGTCCTGGTGAGTAGGACTGAGCCTCATTTGTTTAGTATTCTCGCTAGTAGAAACCCCTCATCCGTGACGAATGAGTCCAACATGACAGCGTAAATGGGTTTAAACTTAAAAATGAGGTACCTAACTAATCGGTGTGTTTGCAGCAAAATTTATTTCAAGTCCCAACTGTACGCTTTCTCCACTTCACCGTGTCGTTTTTTCCCATAAAAATAAATTGCGTGCAAAATTAAATGATCGCTTACATCGGCTGTCTTTCACTACCGCATTTATTGTCAATATTCCAAATTACACATCGTCAGTCTAAGAAGCACCTATCGACAATCTAATGTCTATACTTAGGAAGAATGGTCTCGGTATTCGTTTGACGACCTCGTTACGTTAA
Organism: Calpodes ethlius; assembly: GCA_018251375.1. NCBI lineage: Eukaryota > Metazoa > Arthropoda > Insecta > Lepidoptera > Hesperiidae > Calpodes > Calpodes ethlius. The sequence goes on along the minus strand of DWPA01001593.1, from coordinate 13,049 downwards.
CACTTTGTGTCTTCTATGTGGGAATAAGTACCTACCTATATTACCATAATCAAGTTTTTGTTTCTTAATAATCCATCTTGAGATAGACAATGGACAAAACATGAAACCTAGCTTGATATTGAGAACCTGACCTGACTGATTAACTAAGAGTCTGATTCTTACATAATTACTATTAAATTACCTACGTTCGTGCGAAATGCATTGACCTCATAAATGTGTAAAGTAGATGTCAGAGACTATTTATAATTAGATATAATTGTTTATTGTAATTAAAAGTGTTTTAGGTGTAGTATATAAGCAGTGAAAGCCTATAGATTCGAAAGATGGTCTTCCGAACACATGGGCTTGCGAAACTTACTCGCACATATAGTTTTTAAAAAAGTTATGTACGTATTACAACCTTATTATCGCTTGCTTCAATAAAAGAAAATATCGTGAGGAAATCTGTACACTTGACAGTTCTGTATAATGTTTTCGAAGATGTGTGAAGTTTGGCAATCAATATTTGGCCAGCACAGTGGTCTATGGCTCAGCAGTGGGAAAATTATGGGTTGAGGCGACGATGATAATTCGATGTATTGTTCTCAATTTAACTTTTACTTTGTTATTGTTAGTAGAAGGAAGCCAAACAAAATCCTAAGTCGTAAGCTTTACTAGAATGTGGTCAAGAGCAATAGTATTGAGGGTTGTAGAAAACCTAATTGTGCAATGCCCAATATAAACTATTTGAATAGTAAAATATTCTATTCTTACTTTTTTTTTTAGTAATCTTAGTCATTTTTTTTCATCACTTTGGGGATTTACACGCTTAACTTCTTTACGGTTTCGTTTACAAGATGGACGAAATAATAAGAATTAATGCTTGTTTCATTCATTTCATTCATCATCAGTTATACATAATTTTCTCGAAATTAACGAACTATTATCATAAAATATGTAAACTGCTATGTGAATTACTCATTAATTGCACATTTGGTCAGTAAAAACACAATATTTTTATTGATTTTCTATCCTGTTAAAATATAATAAATTAAAAATAAATTAGGCTACATAACTTTTCGTGACCATTCACGGTGTTACTTTATATTATTTAATAACCACGTTATAACTCATTAACAACATTATTTTAAATATATAATTTAGTTCTAACCATTGACCTCAGATAGCAAGTCGCTTAATAAAAGTACAAAGAATAGACGGAAATGTTTAGGAAGTGAAGTAACTGCTATAGTACTAACACCTGTCACGATTAGAGTTTTAACCAATTAAAACGGTAGTTTAGTGCCAAACCCAAGTAGAGAAAGTGTCACCGCGTTCGCGACCGTCTGTCGGGCGTTGTATCGAGATCTTTTTGCATGAAAATATTTTAATACCTCCATTACGTTGCATTGTGCGCTAATTGTATGACGATGGTATAATGGATTAAGTTCAACGCCACTATGATGTCATCGATCCATCATGCCAGGTTTTATCTGATACACCGAAGTGATTCATTCAAGAAGGAAGGTTTAAAAAGACTATCTCTATAATGGTAATTGAGTTAAAACCCGCTGTCGACAGAGATCCATTACTGTTATTAATTGTCATCGAAGCAGAATTGATAACTTTCAGTATTTGCTATATTTAAAGCCGTTTGTATATAGTCAATTAGTGATTAAAACAATATTTTCTCAAATTATAAGTTTTGTAGGTAGTGTTACGCGTAGTTAGTGTTTACAAGTGAGGCTAGAAAACCATCAAAACCCTTTTCAAATACCATTTGAAGGAAGTTGTTTAATTACAGGTGTTATTAGGAGGAGACTATAACGTTATAAATGGGTCATTCCATTTCTGCCTAGAGGGCTAATACATCCATTAAAAACTTGAAATAGGTCAGTAGTTTGTAGGTCGCCGTACCTATTTAAAACAATTTAATCAAAACATTAAAACTTACCAATGTCACTACTTAATCACGTTAAATGAATTACGTAAATGTCGCGTAATAAATAGGTAGGTAAATAGCCTGGTAATATTACACCCAAGGATTGCTCAAGATGTTACAACCATTTTGTACTTACTATGTATAAAATGGACCTACAATCCAAATACAAGCAAGTCATTGGAATTGCGTCAGTTTCTTTTACTATTTGGTAACATTATTCGGTCCGATTTTGTTTCATCTTTACTCACGATGACTTCGAATAAACAAAGTTCAATTACATTACGAAGTAGGTTTGCGATATTGGCACCAATATCTCGTTTGTTAAAAACTTCAATATTCATCGTAAAAGCTCTGTATTTAGGACATTACCTTGTGTTAAATAACCACTTACCTTTACGTATTTTTATACTTTTTATGTCTGTTTTCATGAGCATAATAAGCAAGTCTTCCTGAATAATGGAAGAAGCAACGTCATCAAGTCCTTCCTACTGTTCGTCACGACGCACTTTTCCTACTTCCCTGTTCAATTAAATACATATATATTGGTAAATTTCTATTGCAATTGGTTAAGTTATAGTTGTGAAGTATTTTTGTGTGTAATCGATGATGTTATTAGAGTAACGACATTAAAGACAGTCAGTCAGCGACAGTCATCACAAGTAGGTTTAACGCTTACGTTTAAGTCCTAGCCGGTGACCGCTTCCTATCATCTTTTCCACTAGTGGGCATTGACTTAAAAAGCAAATGTATCATTCGATCAGCTAACTTAATTAAAAGGCTAGTTAAAATACTTCATTTGTCACATGATTAATTTGCGAGAATATTGATGGGTGCGACCATAAGGTGCAACGAATACTGTTTCTATCCTTATTGACTTGCGTCGCGTGCAAGTAACGAATACAACAGCATGCAATGTTACAAAGAAATAAGTTATAAATTCCTTGTTTTGCTTGTGTCCATTTTGGTGGCATTGGGCTCTCTAAGTACGCATGCGATACATTCCTATATAAATCGTATAAAACTATACGTTTCATTTCTTATTATTTTACGCATAGAAAACATGAGGAATGCATGTAAAAAGTAAAAGTAAACAAACTTCTGTTTATAGATGGCGTTGCATAATTCATCGGTAAAACGTGTAACTGTAATAAATATAAGCAATTAAAAGGCATTTTTTTGTGCCGTTGATAAATAAACTTCTTTTCCTTTTTAGTCATTGTGCATACATTGTAAGTGGTATTGAAATTTATAAAGGTATGATTAATGTTGGAATTATATTTCTTAAATTTTGTTTGAGAAGCTGTATCGATAAAAGGAGAATGCCTGAGAAGAGCGAATGAGGAACAATATAAACTTGTTTTAAACAGTTTATAGTTACTCGTAAAGCTTGTTCAAGGTAAAATACGTGGGGAGGTATTTGATCCTTTCGCAGAAGATCCCGACCTATACATATGAAACAGATAATCGACCTCGATTGCTCTAGATTAGTGTCAAAGCTGATTAAGATAGTATAAGTAATAGTTTTTCTACAAGGAATTAATGACGCTTGAAGTTCAAGAACACTTGATCACATATAGTGCTTAAAATATGTAATTTTTTTTTTAAATATTAAGTGTGTATATACAAATAACTTACCTATATTTTAAATTTAAATCTTATTCAAAACGAAAATATAAAAACTTCATTCTCTACCCGTGGTATTTTAAAAAAGCCTCAAAATCATTTTTATTGATTATGATTAGTAATACCTTTTCCAATAATTCTCAGTAAATAAGTATAAAATTTTTTACATTACAAAATTACAAAAACAAAAGCCATAATATATTTTTTAAATTGTGTATGCCAGTAGAGACAGCAATAATGTATAAAACGTTAGGTATATAATTTATGTGGAGTAATTGTGTTTTTTTTTTAATGGTAGGCAAACATTCTAACCTTAACGTATTAAGCCATTTATTAATATACAACGTTTAAGTAAGGTTATATGTGAAAATTGAAGTCTGTAGTATTTATTATATTAAGGAAATAAAAGGGAAAATATAAACCTTTGTTTTTCTTTATCCTTTGTATAAGGTGAAATGTTCTTCCTAAGCAAGTCCCTAAGTTACAAAATTTTGCTAATTTTATGTTTCTCGCTTCACTAGTTTAAACTCTGCGATTATGATTAAATCAGTCTGAAGAAGCAGTTTTGATATATACATAAATAAACGTAAGCTATATTTAATTGATTCGCATTGTGTCCATATTGTAGCAAAGTCTTAATAATTCTATATTTATTTACCGGATATGTTAACGGATTTATGTTCTAGTTCCAATATTTTTTTGCAATTATTCGCATTCATATTGCTAATTAAAACAGCGATACGTTTTATGTTCGTGAGTGTAATTTAATGCGTCACAGAATATTGAAAAATTTCAGGTAATGAGCGAATGCCGTGTTTGAAATTCGGTCGATACCGAATAAATATATGTTTTTGCTTGTTGTTAAGATAAGATTGAGCTCTTGGGATATAACAAATTTTAATTTATGTTAACGGTTTCAAAAGTAGTTTTAACTGGATTGAAGATGTATCGAAAATACAATCTATAGACACCAAAAAGCAGACTATACTATTACTAATACTATTTAATACAAAATTTATATGTCTAATCCCAGTTGCAAAATTATAACAATGCCTGCTATTTAGAGATATGTGAAAAACCTACATATCTGGAAGTAGATTTTTGTATGTAAATTTAGTTACAAACTGAATGTAATGGCACTATCTGGGTTGCTTTTTTAACAAAGTGACATTTGTTAATAAATTAGAATGCATTTAAAGGAGTGTTAAATGATCAATATGGCCTTTGAATATTAATTATAAAAGGGTAAAATAACCAAATTGACTAACATGATAGGTTAGTGGAGAACAGACAATTATATAATGCAATTATGTGCCGTTCAAACGTGTGATGCGTCCAATGTTACCAAACACCTCGCAAACAAAAGCTATTAGTAGGTCAGTGTATTTAATTCTAAAACCATGTTTCAGATGTTATCTAAACGCGTGTGAGCCATGCGTAGCGACATGGCATACCGGGGGCTGTCCCAGCATGTCGAGCTGGACCGGGCGGCCGATCCCCGGGACAGGTTCACACTTCAAGACCTGATCGGAGAAGGAACATACGGCGAGGTGTATTCCGCTCGGGACAAGAAAAGTGGAAAACGTGTAGCTGTTAAGGTACAAAAACACGTTTTTATTGTGTATCAAAAAAAAATGTAACTGTGTTGTTCAACGTAAAGAGATAAAGTGCCCAAAACGAATCCTAGGAGAGGTAGTTAAGTTTTGATAGTTTACAACAAGCTATAATAATCGAATGCATATGTAAATTTCAAGACTGTGTCGTGTTTTAATGTCCTAGGGGTTTTCTCGTGTGGAGAATAAATGTATTAGGTTATGGTTATCATAAAAATATATTTTAAGAGGAAGTAGCTCTGACTCAATGGTTTACCGTACGCATTTACTTTTTTTTAATTAACAATGCTTTGAAGCTTTAAATCAATTTCATGAGATGTAATTTTGTAAAAAAGCAAAAAAAATTGTTAAATCTTTACTGTCGTTGTAGTCATCTGTTATCGGCAGTAAGTGATACATAGGCTATAAAAACGAATGCCACAGATCGATGTATTACTGAACGAAATGAAAATCTTGAATTAACATGTAACTTGACTCTCAAACACTGAAATACAAAAATTGTACTCGACTAAAAATACTAAACGATATCTGAATGAAGCCATTTATTCGTTAGAATATTGGCAGCAGACACTTGTGTTGAATATTCTGATTCAGAAAAAGGTAAAAGAATTTTGAATTAATTCACTAAATTAGAAACACGAGCTATTTTTATTACGTTTATTATCATAACGCAAGTATAATCTATAATTAAGATTTTATATAAACTGAGCAGTTGGTGAATATTAAAAATATTTTTATAAACTATATCATTAAAGTTACTTAATTTAAATACCTTAGTGAAATTTTAATATCTAACGAATGCATAAGCATGTCTAATTTTCTTCCTGCATAATTACGTAAAAAATTCAAATAACACTTTTTAATGTAATTTGTTGTAATAAACTGATAACCGTTAAGATTTTCAATACATGTCTTCATTTAAGTTTTAAGGCTAAGTACCTGTGTTTTATGACAAAATAGTCAGTGAGAAAAATTATTAATAGCGATTGCGTAAATATACATCTGAATGTACCTCAAGGTAATTCATGTCAAGGTCACTAAACAATACAGCATTAAATACCCAGCCTCCGATCGTGTTAACAATCTGTGAATGACTATGTTAGGCTGTTAAATTAAAGTTATGTGTTGTTAGATAAAACACATTACGCATAAATTATTTAAAATAGCCCGACAATGAAAGTTTATAATGAGCATTGAGATATTTTTGTCGCAGAAAACTGCTGTTTAATTCATGAAAATTTATTTTATATGAAATAAAAATTGTTTAATTTGCGAACAATTTAAAATACACAAACATGTGCTTCGATACAAAAACAATATTGAATTTGGAGTAGTAAAATATTTTTGTCATAATTACCTATTTATTAACGAATTTGCACAGCTGAAAACAGAATCGAATTGGACTGTGTAAATTGCACATTGTGTAATCAAGTGCAAGATTATGTAAAACGCAAAGAATAATTTTTAAATTCAATTACAGATTTTGGAGAACATAGCAGAAAATATTGAAGAAATAGAAGAAGAATTCTTAGTATTTCGAGACCTATCAACTCATCCCAACATACCGGAATTTTTTGGTCTGTTTCTCAAACGAGGTCTTTCATCCGATGACGATCAAATTTGGTTTGTTATGGAAGTAAGTATCGATAATCTTGTCGTTGTTTACTTATAGAGATTCGTTAAAAATAATAATATTATACTTTTTGCAGCTTTGCACAGGTGGATCGGTTACAGATTTAGGTGCTGGGCTCCGTGCCCGTGGGGGTAATCTAACGGAACCACAACTGGCTTACGTGTTGCGGGGAACCGTGCGAGCCCTGACACATCTTCATGCTCACCGGTGCATGCATCGTGACGTTAAGGGACATAACATTCTCTTGACTGAGGACGGAGAGGTCAAACTCGTCGACTTTGGAGTATCATCACATTTAGCTGCGACAGCAGCAAGGAGAAATACCTCAGTTGGAACACCTTATTGGATGGCTCCAGAAGTAAGTATAATAATGAATTCACAAGAACGTCTCACTTCGTTTGTGTTATAACATGTTCATTTTCTTCAAGAATAACAAGTGATTATGCTCATCTTCGCTAAACGTTAAGCTGAAATTTAAAAAAATATATATTTTTCAGGTGATAGCTTGCGAACAACAATTAGATCAATCGTACGACTGTAGATGCGATGTTTGGTCAGTTGGTATAACAGCCATAGAGTTAGCTGAAGGAGAACCACCACTTTCTGGACTACATCCAATGAGGGCCCTATTTCAAATTCCTCGTAATCCTCCACCAAATCTGTCTCATCCTGAAGTGTTTTCTTCGCAACTATCACACTTTATTGCCACATGTTTGATAAAGGATATGAATGAAAGACCATTTGCAAGAGAGCTGTTAGAACATCCGTTGCTTCTAGCAGTTAATACTTTTGAAGAAAAGGTAAGTACTTTAATTTAAGTGGTATAAGACGAGACTGAAAGTAATTGAAAAATAATCTTAAAATATTTTAGATTCGCAGGGAGCTACAAGCAGAGATTAAACGACAAAGAGCCGAAGGACGGGGTTATAGAGCTCCCGAAGCGACTACTAAGAGGGGAAAGCTAAAATCTCACAGAAATGCAAAACCGGAGAAAATGTACACTGACGATTTGGCCACACTTGATGTACTCACGGAGGAATCTATCGTTGAACAACTTCAGAAGAGATACAATCAAAACCAAATATATACATATATTGGTGATATTTTAGTAGCAGTAAATCCATTTACTGATATAGGAATTTATACTTTCAAAGTAAATAATTATTTATTTAGCAAATGGTTTTATTTAGATTAATACGAACTATACCCTAAGATGTGATGAAGTGACATTGATAAAAACACGTAAAAGTGAGATTTATTACCTCACACATTAAAATGACGGCCGCTTTCATTAAAATTTTAAATTAAATTAAATTAATTATTATCCATTAACTGGTAAAGGTTGTATTTACTTTGAAAATAATATCAATTACTTTACAGACTCAACAAATATATCAAGGACGGTGTCGATCCGACAACCCACCCCACATTTACGCGGTGGCTGATGCGGCACACCAAGCATTAATGCATCAAAAGCAACATCAAGCTATAGTAATATCGGGCGAAAGTGGAGCTGGGAAAACTGAATCGGCCAATCTTTTATTGAAACAGCTTGTATTTTTATCAAAGGTGCGAAACAATATTTATATGGATTTTATTCGCTGATTAATGAAAGTTATTAAGAAGTTAAAATTTATTTTCCTTTGTAGACGAACAATGGAAATTTAGAAGAAAAAATTTTACAAGTGAATCCTATCATGGAAGCGTTTGGCAATGCTCGGACCGGTATCAATGCCAATAGTTCTCGTTTCGGTAAATACCTCGATTTATCAATGATTCGAGCTGGAAGAATATCAGGGGCTAGAATATCTGTCTATCTATTAGAACAATCGAGGGTGGTGCATCAAGCGTTGTAAGTTAAAATCGGAGTTTTAAATATTTTGGATTACCTTGTCTTTCCTAATTATTTATACCATATCACGATTTTCAGAGGCGAAAGCAATTTTCATGTATTTTACTACCTGTATGATGGTTTGGAAAGTGAAGGTAGTTGGAGGAAGTTCTATCTTGACGAACAGCTAAAGTCCAGGCACCGGTATTTACAGCCACTGTCGGTAGTTCATCGTGAACATAACGTACATCGTTGGCGACAACTCAACCAAGCTTTTAAGGTAACCTCGTGTTCCTAATTAAATTATAATCATGATTTATACTACTTTACCTACATTTTTAATTAAATCAGCTTAAACAATTTTCTAGCCGTCTTAAAAAACGAAGTTAGGCTCTTCTTTTATAATGATTACGTGAACAGTTATAACTCATAAACTACCATAGTATTTTTCCACGTTTCTTACTTAACTGGAAAATTTGTATTGATTTTCCAGTTATATAGCCTATAACTACCAATATTATAATGGTGTCGTTTGTTTACAGGTAGTTGGATTCCAAGAAGATGAAGTACAAATAATTTATAAAATGTTGGCAGCCATTATGCATCTTGGAGATATAGAATTTGGCGAAACGGCGGGAGAGGATAATACTGACAACAAAGCCACAATTATTGATACAGCGCCTTTGCATAGAGGTATTATCTTTAACTATAATTATTCATTATAATTGTACATAAAGATATACTCGGAAAAAAATAGGATAATTTTTTCTGCTAATATTAACTCATTAGTCTTTACTGAAATTGTTGTTTCTTATCTAAATGTTATCCTTGAGGAGTTATCACAGGATTTCGAAAAGTTTAATATGTGGCACTATGATAATATTTTTTTCTGTTTTAGCGTCTTGCCTTTTAGGTGTAGAAACAACAGATCTCCGAGAATGTTTGACAAGCAGTAGCGTGGTGGCAAGAGGCGAAACAATAGCGAGGCATAGTTCGCCGACAGAAGCTGCCGTCGCAAGAGACGCCACCGCCAGAGCACTTTACGCCAGAACATTTGACAGAATTGTTGAAAGAATTAACGCGTTACTGTGTCAGAATAGACAATATCAGTAAGTTAAATGCATTTTATTAACGATTCAGTGTGATAGAACACACAAAACTCCATTCAGCATGAAACTTTTTCTGTCATGTTTTTTTATAGATAAAAAAAAATTTGAGCACTTTTATTCTCATAAAACTAATCTGCCCTTTTTTTTCAGACATGAACAACTTTCAATTGGAATTTTGGATATATTCGGCTTTGAAAACTTTGCGAGAAACTCATTTGAACAATTATGTATCAACATAGCTAATGAACAAATTCAGTACTATTTCAATCAACATATCTTCACATGGGAACAACAGGAATATATGGCAGAGGGGGTGCCTGTAGATCTAGTCGAGTTTTCTGATAATAGGCCAGTGCTTGATATGTTGTTATCGAGGCCTATGGGACTACTAGCTCTTTTAGATGAAGAAAGTCGGTTTCCACGTTCAAACGACAGGAGTCTAATAGGTGAGAAATAATAAAGTTTCTAAAAACAAAGTGTTGCCTAGTAACCAGTGATAAAAAGGATTCCAAAATATTATTATTGCTGTTCTTTTTTCCGACGCGGGTGGAGGCAAGTGACAAATGACTTCAACTAGTTCAGTTTATCAAAATTATGTTATAAAGTACAAGAATTATAATATCATTACAGAAAAGTTCCACGGCAACATCAAGAGTAAATACTACGTTCGACCAAAATCAGACGCAATATGTTTTGCCATTCATCATTTTGCCGGTCGAGTGGTGTACCAGGCCGATGGATTCTTAGAGAAGAACCGCAACTTCCTGCCCCCTGAAGTGGTTCAATTGATGCGGCAGAGTCAGTATGATATAATCAGATTCCTGTTTCAATGTCCCATTACGAAAACTGGTAATCTGTATTCTCCGCTACCAGGAGATGTAGACTCTAGAACGTTAGAAAGCCCAACGACTGGTGATGTTCGGGTAATAATATTTTTTAAGATATATATTGGAAACCCAATAAAAAATAAGAATTAGGTTTAGGAGATTTATCAAATTTGATACTCTATTATTGAATTAAGTTTCATTGTAAACCATAACCATTCCTCTTGCGGGCTCAGATTTACTTTACATGTAAGGCGCATTGATCATTTTATACCATGTTAAATAATACAGACTAATAAACTTCATACAGCTTTCAGAACAGACCACGATAAAATAGATTATTGAATAGTAAATCATACATTCCAGGATCGTTTCAACAGCCGAGGTTTAGCTTCTCAGTCACGAGCGCAGCAGACTGTTTCGACGTACTTCCGTTATTCCCTCATGGAGTTACTTCAGAAGATGGTCACCGGTACGCCACAGTTCGTGAGATGCCTCAAACCTAACGATTCCCGATCACCAAGACACTTCGATTCTGCGAAAATTCTAAAACAGCTAAGATACACTGGGGTCCTCGAAACTATTAGAATAAGACAAAATGGATTTTCGCATCGACTTTCGTTTGAAGATTTTCTGAAAAGGTAAAGTATTAATGACAAAATTTGGACTACCTTGAGTAAGACTGTTATAAATTACCTTATTAATTGAATTCCAAGAGTGACATTATTTTTTTATTCTAGATACGGTTTCCTGGCATTCAGCTTCAAGGAAGATGTACAGCCAAATCGTGACACCTGTCGTCTTTTGCTGTTGCGTTTGAAAATGGATGGATGGGCAATAGGCAAATCTAAAGTATTCCTGAAGTACTATCATGTTGAAGTACTTGCAAGGATTTATGAAGAGCAGGTATTTAATGTGCTATTTAGATAATGACTTATATGCAAAGAAGAAAAAAAGATCATTGATATTTTTGGAGTTATTTTAACAACTTTCAAATTTGTTTTAGATAAAGAAAGTAGTTCTGGCTCAAGCTTGGATCCGAGGATGGCTTGCACGTCGCCTTTATAGACGACTACGAGCTCAAATGGCGATATCAGTGCTGACGCTGCAGAGGCACGTGCGAGGTTGGTTGACGAGAAAACGTCTTCAGGAGAGACAGAAACAGTTAGCCCGAGAATTCCAGAGAGAGCAGATGGAACAGGACAGAAAACATCAAAAGCCTGGTAATCACATATTATTGGATAAATTTATATTAATACATATTTGTCATTAAAAGAAGATTATGATACTTAAGATGAGTGATAAAAAAACTGCTCCATTTTATAATACTTTGCCAAAATTTTTTTGCCAATAACATTTTTTCATATACATTAAACCTGGATCAAACTATTTCTTAAGTTCTTAAGATAGTCTTAAGTTCATAAATCATACATATCTACTTGGAGTATATTTTAGTTTAAAAAATTAATTAAACATTTTACACTTCACTGCTCACCGTAGTAGCCGCTAGTTACTAAAATATTTTTTAGGTACCCCACATAAAAATAAAGCTATGATGAAAGCAAAAATAATGAGAAGGCTGACGTCAGATGACAGTGACTCCAACGAAATGAATAGGAGCAACAAAGAGAACATTGATTCTAATAAAGCCGCTGTTATTATACAAAGTCGTAAGTATTCAAAGTTTTCTGACTTTCACTTCAAAGTTTTAAAAATCGAATTGTCCGAAGTGACATTAAAATAATAAGTAATGATTAGCAAACTAATTCTATTCCATTGAATTAGTTAACGTTACAGAGACATATAAAGTTGTATAAATAAATGCAACGGGAAGTCCAATTTACATTCACTTAACTGATATTTCTAAAGTTTAATGAACCGTGATTACGGTTAGTCACGCCACAATCCCGCGATAGTAATAAATACTCGGTAAAGTGTGAGTGTAGTTGCAAAATAAAAATTGATTTATTGCTGTACTTTACTAATAATGACATATACTATTGTTTTTATTTTAATTTGATAATCTAACAAATCATTGGAAATGGAAAAATCTCGGAAAAGTTTGTGATGTATATTATGTATTGTCGAAATGTAATTTACATACTAACAAGACGATAATTATCCTTCATAAAACACTTTTTATTTACGAGATATAACTTTTACCCTCAAAAGCGCGCTAAAAAATACCTGTCAAACTCCCGCTAAGGATGGGAACATCTCCCGCCACTGTAGTGCTGTACGTTTAGCGGTTGATCCGGTATTTCGTCTAACAATACCGACATAATTATCACTGTTTTTATAATACTATGGGGCTACCATTACACCTTATAAATTTGAAATTTAGATCGATTGATAACCTTACAAAATTATCTTTGTAATAATGCTCAAGAGTCACTTTGACTATAGTGTCAGTATTTTCTTATTTACTTATTTATCAACAAAAGATGGTGAATTTACAAACAGCATGATACATTGAACTGGTAAAGTCAACCATC
>DWPA01001592.1:0-18047 GCA_018251375.1 Calpodes ethlius | reverse complement strand
CTATCTAACAGCCTTTAAATGTCTACTACTGGACATAGACCTCTCCTAATTTGCGCCACCCAGAACAGTCCTGAGCCTTTTGAATCCAGGGAGTACCTACTGTCTTCTTCAGGTCAGTCTATCTGGTTGCGGGGCGATCTACACTCCTTTTTCCAAGACGTGGACGCCATTCAAGGAAATTAATTTATTTTAAACCAATTTGCAAAAACTGATCCTTAAAACAAATAAACTTACCTCGTTGGTAAAAGTTTACAACGAGGTTTTTAGGATGCAGACAACTCTCCAAAACTATGCTAAAGAAACAGTTAATACCGACCTTCTCACCTACGTATCGACATAGAAAATTCCCAATGCCAAATAATCTTACATACATAATAAGATTATGACACAGCTACATAATGTTTCAAACAGCGTTAGCAGATTGAATGATAGAATATCACAGACACTACCCGCTCAACAATGGTTACTTTCACCGGTTGATTTATCAAAGAAATAAATTAATGGCACAAGTTCCGCATACTGACCTGACAGGTGAACAAATCTTTGCGACACTATGCTTGAATAAATATTGATGTAGACGTAAGAACTTACTACTGTTTACATAGGTTACAGTACATATAAATTAGTATAATTCTATCCAAAGCTTTAGATGTCTATCTTCCAATATTGATTAATAATAATTAATAACGATTAGGGGTCAAATAATAATTAGGAAAGCTTTAAACTGGGAATTTTCCCAGTTGCCTTTTTGCCGGTTTGCTTATTAAATCAAATGATCATTGAAATCCGATGAAAAATGATACTGCTATTGAAATTTAGTAGGTACCTAACTGTACATGTAAAGCAATAAAAACAAAAATTGGATCATTCCAAGTATCTCTGCACTGTTGAGTTTAAAATATTGAAAATTATCTATCTATACTTTAAATATAGATTTTTAAATATATAATATTTTTTTTATTTTATTTCAAAATCCACAGCTCTTAATTTCTACGTAATACAGAGTCTTATAATCTAGTCTTAAAATTAAAACGAAAAATTCAGAAATTATTTGATCATTATGAAAATTTTGTATGTAAGTACGTGTATTTTTGCGTACACGTGGTTGTGTTTCGATTTCTAGATCATACATTTTTAAACAGTATTGCGCCCGTGCGAACCGGGGCAGCCCGCTAGTATATATTGTAGAGCTAGCTAGTATATATGTAGAGTCCATAAAGTCCTTAAATCCTTTTCAATAAGGAGTAAAAATATTTCTCATTACATTTAAAGTACAAACCAAACATTCATTAAATTATTCAATTTATTTTAAATGTAAAAGTCAATATTAATAAGGTACAAATTGTATTTATTACTATGTAGACAGGTATCTGTACCATTCGCTAATATATCAAATAAGATTCACATTGGACGAAAAAAAAAGAGTAAAGATTAAAATTGTAAATTACTTCTTCGCTATTGCATTTTTTAAGGCTAATCATACAATTTCAATCATTCACGTACCTTATATCCAATAGTTTCAACGACGAATTTTTGGCCATGAGGAAAATGTTGCCACTGCTGGTTAATTTAAATATTCACTAGGGAATATCAAGTCTTAGCGCTGGTTATTATTCTACCTAAAAATATTTTTCGAATTGTGTTGCTACCAGGTATCACAGATTTATGTTCTCTGTCTTCTTTAAAATAGTTGATGAAAACATGGGAGTAACATTTTATTCAGGTAATGTATTGTGAAAAGGTAAATTATAAACTTTCTAAAATAAAGTGTAAACGAATTTTAGAGTAAGTACCTACACTACATACTCATAAACAAGTGACATGCTATTGGCTGTATATGCTAAATCACTATTGCAGTAAATGGAAAAAACTATTGTTGACAGATAATGTAAATTGTCAAACACAAAACTGTCAAAAGGCCGACGAATTCAGAAACTTCAGATAGCAAAGAAAGAAAACAAAATCAACAACAGTCAACAACAAACAAAGAAACATGTGAACATCTCGATTCTTGGCAGAGTGATAGGCGGCTAGACTAGAATATCTATCGTGATAGCATTTAAAATCCGTAGTCCTCACAATGATTATTGCATTTCAAACTTTGATTTATTTCCGCGAATCTTTGCTGACTGCATTAGACTGGTTGATTCCTATTTGGCCGTATTACAAAAAATGGACGTTAACTAAGAAAGGGGCGGAATCGGAGGATAGTGAGGAGGAGCATGTGTTTGCTGACTATGATGATGAGAAAGGAGTGGTGTTTTATCCACCGGTGTACGCGCAACGGTATGCTGCCGTCGCCGATTGTCTTATGGATGAAAGATGGGCAGGGAAAATACAAAAGGTAAGCCTCAATGTACTCCCATCCATTTGAAGTTCAAATATATGCAAAGATAAACTAAGTTTATGTCCTTTTCAGTTTCTTAGAGTGATATGATGAAAGGTCTCCATTTCACTCCTAGTGGTGTATCACTCCAACTTTATACCTACATTTTAGATAACTACAGTTATATTATATGCATAATCATGCATGCAATGGATGCATGTATATATCTTTGTTGACATTAACTTTATGAAGACAATGAATAATTAAAAATAATTCAGTGAATTATGCACATAGAAACTTTGTTTTTTTTGTTTTATAGGTAGTTGATTTTGGTTACAATGACATGAGCTTCATAAAGTATTTGAAAGATGTGCCAGGAATAAAATGCATCCTTGGAGTAGATATTGAGTCACTGCCCCTGCGCTGCTCTTCAGATCTGCTTGGCTTTGATGATTATGCACCCAGACGGGAAGGAAGCCCTCTACAAATAACTGTAAGTAATATTGCATATCATGTTATTAATCAAGAATCAATGATTATTTAAAGATTCAAACATTAGATAGATCCTGAAAAACACTTGTTCCTTTAAAAGCACATTTTATTTTGTCAATGAATCCTTAAATTCAATAATTTCTTGCTGAACAAACTGGCTTTAAGATGTCTAATTCCAGTAAATACTTGCCTTCATCTTTTAACATTGTTTTTTTTTAATTTCAGCTGTACCAAGGAAATGCTGCCGATCCTGACTACCGTCTAATTGGTTGTGATGCTGTAGTGGCTATAGAAATGATTGAACACATGCTGCCTCATGACTTGGAGCGCCTGGTACAAACAGTGTTTGGTTTCATCAAACCCCAAATTGCAGTATTCACTACACCAAATGGTGATTTTAATGTCCTCTTTAAAGCTTTGGAAAAGAATGGGCTGAGAAGATTAGATCACTTCTTTGAGTGGTCCAGAGAGCAGTTTCATGATTGGTACAGTACCTATTTATTTTTAGTTAAATTTTATATAATTTAATAAGCGGTGATTACTGTAAATCAGTATCGCTATCCCTTAGGGGAGATGACTTTTACCAGATTTAAGAATTGCTGGCTACTAATAAATAGTAATCCAAATAAAGGTTTAACCTATGCAAAGGAGCATGTAGAAAATTTTGACACTACTAGTGTCATTGTTTTGAACAAGTACTACTTTTTGCAGATTAATTATTCTAATATATAGAAAATTAAAGTTTGGAATGAAAATACTGTTTTAGTTACTTGGGGCACACTTGGACCCCCTATGAACTATTGTATATTCAACTTTATATGGCATTTAAATAATGATTTGTTATAATAAAATGTTTCAGGTGCAGTAACATTGTAGCAAGGTATCCTGACTACACAGTGACCTGTAAAGGTATTGGACCTGGACCAGCTGGAACTCAGCAGTATGGGTGCTGCAGCCAGCTCGCCATGTTTATTTGTAAAGAATACCACAAGCAGCAGGATTTGGATATCAATTGCTTGGCGCTGGTCGCAAGTAAGTAGAATATTCCATAGACATTATGATATAGTTCATGTTTTTGAAAGACTTTGTCTATGTTTTATTTTCGGCCAGTAAAACAAAGTAGACTGTTAGCTATAGAAGGCATGTATCTACTTATGAAGTTGCACATTTGTTTATGTTTTCACCTTTTTTAAATTAATATTCTAATGCGGGTCTTACTTTCAGATGCACCCAAACACAATGATTTTGATGATATGACTGACAGTTGGGAGAGCCCTGATCCAATAACAGAAACTAATATGCTTTGTGCCCCTGACAAGTAAGTGATTTACAGATTTCTCATAAAAAATGTTTAATATAAATATTGGAAATGGTAAATGCTTGTGGGGTAATATATTTGGGCGTTGGGGATATAGGACACTAATCATATTTTAGAAATTCAGATTAGAAGAGAGGCTACGATTAAACAAAAATATGTATCTTATCATTTATTTTTCTTTGGAATGGGCATGAAAACATTCATAACCTATTGTAACACCCTTTTTTTTACGGAAAACAATAAATTTGAAACTTATCTGTACTTATGTATAAGAGAGCCATTTTTAGTGTCCTTGTGAGCTGCATACTTATTTACCCACATAATTTTTATCCAATTCAGCACTGAATCTTACGGAGACCTCCCCTTCTCGGAGAAGTATTCCTCTTCATGCATCCTTGCTTCCACCGAATCCCTTGAAAATATTGAACATAGAGACAAGTACTCTCAGTGCAATATGGACGCTGAGCGTGGAAGGAATTTCATTATGTTTGACGAAGAGATTTTATGTTACAATGTTTTGATACCTCAACGTAAAATTGACACAAAAGTTTACGAGTTTGAGGATGTGGCTTGCAGGTTTAAATATTAATTGTAGTTATATTTTGGTTCAGTGCAATGTTTTGATGATACTGTAGGTAAATTTAGGGTTAAAAGTCTCTAATTTATAGACTGAGAATTGGTACTGGTTGGACAATGGTGTAATGTTTTTGTACATTATTGTAGCTGATTCAGAGATAATGAAATGAAATTAGGACACCTCAGAGTTCTTCAAAACTTGCTTGAATTTGTATTAAACATAGTGGCATGGAGTGTTGATATTGTAGAAAATTCCTCCAAGATTTAAAATTGTCATGCATTTGAAAGAAAGATAGAATTTAATAGGTAGTTAGATAGGGTACATAGAATTAGAGTGGTGTTGAAAATCTTATTACTGTAGCCTTTAGCTAGATGTTATTATAGTGTTAATTTAATTGGTAAAATCATGGATACATAATTTCTAATTTTATATAAGATATATTTTTGCCTTTTTATTGATTACTTAATTAACCATTTTCAGGTTGAACTGTTCTAATTTCCAAGTCAAGAAGTTTTCTAAAACCACACAAAACTTAATGGCGCGAAACAAGCTTGACTCTTTAGTTCATACGCGTGAAATAGTTGATGAAATCCGTCATATGACTAAGATGCTCAACTTTAACAAAAATATAATGAATCCTTGTTGTGCAGAGGAGCCTAGCATTTGGAATAACATAAACTGGGGAGAAAATGCTCCGTATTGGAATCAGTACTACAAGATCATTAAGGAATACAGTTACCCATTTGAGGTAGGTCATTTAAAGGGGCTTAAGTAAAATTTAAAATGCTGAAAAAAAATGAATTACAATTAATAAAGATCAACATAAAATTTCCTCCAAAAACTATACATTTGGATATTTTACAGTGTGAATGAAAATTATGTAAACTTTTAAACTGTTTACTGAAATAACTGCTTCAATAAACTTGTAAATGGCCTGGTAGGTAAATTAAATTTTAGTCAGAATAGTAAGCTGACACGATTTTTTATATAAAATAGAAATTACACCGCGGGCTGAAGTGTGGGTATATTTCTCGAGCCGCTTTTTGCAATTTTGGTATGTAGTAATTGTGGATAAAATATGGCTTCGTGAATTCAAGCCAAAATTCTTTGTTTATGGTGCATGCTGATGAATAATGGGTCAAGCAATTTTTGTCCTCCAATTAGAGGTCGCTGGATTTTATATCTCCTTGTTTAATCTCAAAGGCACTACATGTATGACATGTACGTGTCTGCTGGCAAGTTTTCAATAATCTGATAACCTAGTACCCTCCTTCAATTAACCATTGTTCTTTTTACGAATTTAAGGGTCGGCAATGCGTTGGTTATACCTTTGATGTTATAACAACCTATATTCTGCGATGATTGGTTTGTGTATACGATTCATAACCACTATAAAGTTGAAATTTAAACTTGATTGTCAGGTGAAGTCCGATGAATGTCGTATTCTAGACCTGATATACGACGAGATCAATAGACTGATTGATACGCACAATAGGCAGTTTGCAGTGGACGCGAACAAGTTGGAGATCCCGTTGGAGCGCTTGATGCCTGTCGTGGAACATCTCACCGATGACGTAGATAAAGTCAAGTAAGTTTCATCTGAACTGGCTTGTAGCGAATTATGTAGAAATGGGATAAGAACAATTGGATTTTGGAACTGTCTGTTGAAGTATCAACTATATTGCTTTTCTATAAAGTCACAAATGAGGTAAAAAAATAACTAATCAATTTTAAATATATTAGACATAATTTTACGGACTCATGTGTGGGTTTATTTATTGAGCCGTTTTTTTAATGAGACACTATTTTGTAACCAGTAATTGTTTACTAAAGATCATAGTGATTAAATTATTATTACTAACTTAGATTAGTTAGGTGTGAAAATTTCAGACTTATAATGCTGCGTGTTAAAAATAGTTAATGTATTTGTAAATTAAAATGGTTTAGAACTCTTTATATCAACAGGGAAGTTTATTAACGCTGAAGCGGGTACTAAGGTGGAAAATGTACATGTAAAAATACATTTATTTATTATTTTCAGAGATCTATTAGAATGGAATGGCTACGAGATAGTCGACAACGTGCTTATATACTCTCGGCTGGTAGTCGACAACACGTCGGTGGGCTCGCTGGACGACGAGTGGCGCGACCACGACGCACTGTCCGATGTAAAACAATTTGAATTTGTCAACTTGTAGCGTTGTTAGCCGTACTTGTTGGGAATCGAAGTGTTGGTTATGTCCGCCTATTACCTACTGGGATTATGATTCCAATTTCAAATAAATAACTGTAAAATGGTACCTACCATCGATGGTCTATCAAAAAGTAGCCAGTTCTATATTGATCTCCAAAACTAGTAAAAATAACGATAGTTTGGTTCTAATCTCAAAATATCGATTTTATAATGTACCAAATATTGAAAAAGTAATATATGTCATTGATGAAGTTAATAATATCGATGGTTTCAAATATTTTTTCACTATTTATATTATAACTAGATATCAAGGTCATATATTAGTACATGAACCATCGACAACTGGATGTAAATGGCATTATTATTGAACTGATTGACCATTACATTTTTATTTATGAAACGATATTTGTCAACAAATTAAAATTAGTAAATTTTTTCCCTTTTAAACTTACGATAATTTTACGATAATACTTGTTTGTTACTAGCGCCACGATTGCTCTAACGGAGAACTTTAAATTACTTAATAGATTTAAAAACATTTTAGTAATGCACAATTAATATTTTTTGTAGTTGTACGGCAACTTTTTGTATGTATCATCCTTTTGAAATTTGACTCACTTACGTACTCATTGCGTACTTAAATATAGCACATTAGTTATGTAAAGGTATTGTAAAGTTCATTTCTAATCTGTACTTTAATGAAGTCGAAAGATAAAATGAACCATACAGATCTCAAGATTGCAGTTAAAAAGATTAAGAATTGGAGAATAATTCATCACACTTATTCAATAGAGTTAATTTGATGACGTCATATACTCACTACTTACTAGTTATTTACTTATATTCCTATCCGATTATAATATGGGCTTCTCGAGGCAAGCGTAAATAGACTTTTACTATGTTAGTATGCTTTCAAGGTCAGGGTTTAACTGTTCTGAGAAACGTTAATTTTATGAGTATACAGCAGCGGGACGGGATAGCAGGGTGATGCAATGCGATTAGTTGAAATGTACATAAACAGACCGTCATGTGACATTGTTTAGTCCCGTCAACGTCGCGACACTATCCCACCCGCTCGGTATTGAAATCTTACGAAATCATAAGACGTGATTCGTATCGTTTCGTTATCGTTAATAGAATGTGGTTAGAAGTTGTAAAGCATCATTTATTTACAACTTTGGTTCAAGAAGATTAAGATTATCTGATTTCGACAATGTCTTGTCGGTTGGATAACGGACGGTAGGTTGTGGTATGAACTAATACCCACTTCTTCATGTGTGCAATACGTTTATATTATCTGTAAGTGTAAGCGTGAATGAAATGCTAATAGTTTTGCTTGAATTGTTAAAATAGCGCGAGATTTCGGTTAGTTATTTACATATGGCGTGGATTGACGTCATATCATAAAAGACTGCAGTAGCGTAGAATCAAGTGATTCCAACAGCTCGAATATTGTGATAATGTTTATTATGTTATGATTTGAGCTCGTTTCGTAATATCTGCTTTTGGATGTAACCGATTCTGTTTTCAATCTTGAAAAAAATCACACTCCTTACAATATATAAACAAAACTTATGAAATTTATTCGTTCGTCATGCATTGGTATTTTATCACACAATTTAATTAATATGTAAAAGATGTCGTTAAAATTACAATTTGAATGTTATAAAGATTATAGAATTGAAATGTTATTAATATTTATTGTTATTAGAAAAAAAACACTGAACTGAGAGAGAAACATGTTGCATGTCGAGAATTGTAATATTTTTGTTTTATTTAAGATAGTTTAAGCCTTCATGCATTTATTTTAACTGATATAAACACATTTTACTGAGATCACCCATATTATCTTTTTACAATTAATAATATTTTACATTTATACCCATATAGCATCCAATAGTTAGACGCACGTATATTTGAAAGACTGTTATCTTTGTCAGCCAAGTCACTGTGATGTTCGTTAGTAGTGTAGCAGTAAGTTTCAACATTAAAACATGTATTTTTAAGTTAAATTACACAATAGATTTAAGCTTGTATCGTTGTTTGTACTTTAATACCGCAATTAATAAATAATAGAGTTTTATTAAGACTCGTTTAATTTTTTTATTATTTTTACACACCTTATTAGAAAGACCTATTAATTAAACGTAAAATAAATAAATTAAATCCATATTGTGGTGATTATTCTACAGTAATTCGTTCATTAAAATATATTTTTTTCAGTGGGATACAAGTGATGTCCAATCTCTGTCGGACGCAAGTACAATGATGCCAGATATATATGGTTGGTAAAATGAACCAAATTGCATTTTGTATGCAGTAGGTATTACGTAATTTCGGATTCGATTCAATGCCTAAAGGAATGTCGTAGTGACGTAGATTTTTACGCATTTGATATAGCAAGCGGACAAGGCGTGCGATCGGCCACTGTGAGACATTAATATTTGGCACTCTATAGAACTAGTAGCACGGCGTGGATGCGTCTCCCGCATTCTTTCTGCGTCCATTAAAGGCATACGTCCGTGCGGACGCCACGCGCTTTGTCCCCTTGATATATCGAGACCCTTAAGCGATATCGGATTCAACTAAATGCAGCCTTGAAAAATATTAGTAGAGGCGTACGTGGACGATGAAAACGGCACCCACTTAAGTTTTCTAATAAAGTTAGGTTAATAAGGTTTTCTAATAAATTATTGTATACTTACACCAACTTGAGTGACTAAAGTGTTCTCGTAGGACGAAATCTTCGTCGTGCTTTAGACATGAAAGTGAAAAAACTTCGCTCACTGCTGACTGCCGACGAGGATATTACCACAGAGTTGGATAAAATAGTCTGCAGACTAATGAAGCTTGCAATTCGCACAAGCGAGGACCACCAGAGTCCACCGCCGGCTACTTGGATGCAAAGGAAACTTCTAGACCTACTCGCTCTCACAGAGAAGGCGATTGAACGGAGAAGGAAACATTTTATTGAAAATTATCCTCTGAAGGCCATAGAATATGGTGAGTAATCTTTGCTAGATGGACTGACGAATTAAAGAAGATGGCGGGAGACCGCTAGATTCATAGGCTTAGGACCGGTCTGAGTGGCGCCAATTAGGGGAGGCCTATGTCCAGCAGTGGACTTGAAAAGGTTGCTAGATAGATAGATCTTTGCAATAAAATATATATTATAAATATTTATTTCATATCTATCTTTAAAACGAGTGAGTTTGTCTCTCGCACGCCTTCCATTGTATGTTGATAATAATTAAAAACAAAATCCTTCCAGATCATTACAATAACCTGAAGAACAACTTAAGAAAAGGTTTAACTTTAAGCACTATCCAAAATGATGATACTGCGTGAGTTACTAATTTAAAAGACTTAGTAATTTGCTTAAATAGCATTGAATTGGGCTCAAATATTAATTTAAGCTTTGTTTTCAGGGATAAAATTGTTGATAAATACCTAATGTTATCGTCAGGTAAGCTACAATTATCATTTAGTAATAAAGTAAGTACTTTCTAAGTATCTAATTTCATTTATATATTTACTTTATATAATTGTGATGTAGATCCTACCAGTGAAAACTTCGTTGTCAAGTCTGAAGTCCATTATACTGAAGAGAATTTGAGCATTACCAGTAACGAAATGGATCCATTTACACTTGGTATACATTAATAACTAAATTTATGATTTATTTCCTTTAAATATAAATTTATCTATAAAATATGTTTTTGTTATAGAACCAAAATCATTGTATGGCGAAGTAAGATTAGAATCCATCAAATCTGAAAGTAAAGAGGAAATTCGTTTAGAAATTACGCAAGGTTGGGTTGATGGAGATTATGAAGTGGTTTCCCCTGCTGATAATTATATTGACAAATCTAACATTGAAAGTTCTGATTCAAATACTTCAAATGATTCTCAATACAGATATAAGAAAGGTCCTAAGATTTGTACTGGAATTCATGATGACAAACAATATGGATCCGATTTGTATGTCAGTTCTAAGAATAAAATTAATAAGTTTGCTAGAACAACTAGTAAAGGGCGGCAAAGTAAAAACAAGCTGATCAAAAAATTACCAAAGAAAAATTCTTCTGGACAGTTAGCTAAATCTTACAGCAAAAAATTTGAATTTGTGGAGTATAAGAGTTATACATTCAATAAACCAAAGAGAAATTTTAAGGAACACTACAATTTGCAGCCCACTTTATCGAAGCCAGTATGTACCTTTATATACCTTTTATCATTCAGATATAAAATAAAATCATTAAAAAACTCCCATTCATTGATCTATTGAATTTTAGATTCCAAGAAGTTTAATAGAACTTTGCTATCAAGATTTAAGCAGAGAAAAAAGTGAAAAGCTAATTGAATCGTCTTTACGTAAAGATAATGATATTACCAACGACGTGGCAGCCACGAAAGAAAGTTTTTTCATAGATATCGTTGGTGAAGATCTGGAAGAATCATTTGCTCTTCGTCGAAGTGTTGCAACGGAAGTGGACCAAAAATCTGATATTATGGAATCCGAGGCGATACTTGAAACCGTGATCAATGTTACAAAAGATGATAGTTTTGATGCTCATCACGTAGTTCCGTTCGAAGCTGTTGATTCTGAAACAATATTTTTATACGGTATAGTGCATAATATTATAGTTTAAATTATTTTATGATTTATACAATTAATCTAATTTGATGTAATAATTTTAGATTTGAATGAACCTAGTACGTCAAAGGGCATACGTCACATAAGCACCGATGCCCAATGCGGTACGGACAGGGTATGTTCAATTTCGTCGGCCGTAAATTCCCTCATGAATCTAACCAATAAATGTGAAACTGGTATAAAGATAGGTGATTCGTTTACAAAGTTAAAATTTGATAAAAAATCTGTAGACTTTGGTACAGTTACCGACGGAATTAATTTCTACCATGATTTGTCAATGTATCATAATGTGTTAAAGATAAAAGATTCAGATGTGACGTTAAACAAAAAAGTCGAATGCTCAACAATGACTTATGATAATGACTTTAAGTTAGACAAAGAAATTACTCCAATATTAAACGTTAAAAATACAAAAGAGACGAATTCAGAGTTACGTGTATGCAGCAGCAATCTATCAAAATCTGGACTACGTTGTCTTAAAAATCCAAGTGACAGCGGTATGTCACAAATAATTTCAGTCACAAAATACATAAGACCCAAACTAAGCTGCTGTGGAATTCATGTACACAGTTATAGAGATAGACAAGTTTCTGAAGATGTTGTATTTCAAGGCGAATGGCAGAAAAAAGGACCAACAGTTGTGGCTAGAAAAAGTCCCTGTGCACTAAATTATAGAAAACGTGATAGTATAATTAAAAAGAAAAAAGTTAATTCGAAAGAAAAAATAATTGGTCCACGCAAGCAGAAAGATGTAGAGGCATCAGATAATATGCTCATTCAAAAACAGAATATGAAATATACAAATCCAAGGCGAGAAATAATTACTAAAAATACTAATAATAAAACAAATGTTCCAAGTATTACTAAAAATATAAGGAACAATCATAACGTGTCAAAGGTAATGCATTTTGTCATATTTTTTGTCAATTTTTGGGTAACAGTTCAACGTGCAGATAAAAAATACTCAATAAGTATTAACTTCTTCGAAAGTGGAAGTGAGTACGTAACCGTATGCATCATATTCCGCCATAAGCCGTCACATGGAGAGTGCTTTTATAGAAGTGTGAAATATTATATCATACTTAGAGGACTTTTCTTGTTACAGGTCGCTTCTAAGATAGTAACGAGGTATTTTTTTTGTAATGTTACAATACTTCTCAGTTTTTTGTATACTTTTGGTTAACTTCAATGTTTATTAAATATTTATTATTTCAGTGTCACAATATCAAGAAGTGGAAAAAATATATCCGCAATGAAAAATCGTTATGGTCTGAAAAGTAACAATGCTAACAATTTCAGCCAGAAAACCCACATAGGTAACAAGGACCAACCTACAAATCAAAATCCTAAGAAGAGTCCGAATACTTTACGTAAATTAAATAAAAGTGCAGATTCTCCCAAATTAACAAATAAAATAGTTTTACCGGTCATTAGATCCAAAACTAAAACCAAAGAATTCAAAGAAAAATTAATAAAATTCAGTAATGAAAAGCGAAAAAATATCACTTATCTGGTATTTCGCAACGAAATTGAGAATACTAGAACCGCCAATACATCATTAGCAAATTCAAAATCGATAATGAAAATTGATGGCACAAAAAATAACTACAGTTCGACATCACCAAATAGTTCACCGTGTTCTTCTCCTAATAGCGTAGCAACCGTTCGTGCAATGTCAACAAGATCAAAGAGTTATTGCAGTAAAAGAAACTCTACATCGCCAGAACCAAATAATTTAGAAAATGTGAACCTCGAAACTAACGAAAATTGCAAAAACAAAAGGTATATTAATAATACTAAGAGTACCAAAGCCATGAGGGAGTCATCTCCGTCATATGAAAATAAAGAAAACTTGCCACACACATCAAAAAAACATGATAGTAAAGTGTTGGTCAATGATAGAAACAAAAATGTATTCATGCTACAAGTACGTGCCGATAGTCCCTCTTCAATGGCTCGAAAGAAATCTGAAAATGCAGCCAAAACTTTCAGTAATTCCAGTACAAAGATATTGAAAAACAAAAATATTGATAATCAGCATAGAGTACTAAGCTCATCATCTTTCAATAAATCCCTAAAAGATAGATGTAAATCTCCCGACGATACATTTTATATCAGGGATAAATCCTACGGGGTTCCAGAAATTAATAACTTGACTCGTTCATCCACTCCTATATTAGATAAAATGGACAACCTTGAAGGTTACGAGTCTGTAGAAGGAAACTTAAAAGATACAAAACATCATATAAAAGGATCCAATAGCAAAATAAACGCCGCTATGAAACAATTAATTGAAGAAAGATTAAGTTTTATCAAACGAATACCACAGAACAATGATTCAGACTCTGAGACAATTATTTTGAGTAGAAATGAGGAGAATAGTGTAAATGAAGTTTCATCACCAATTAGTTATAAAACTGTCGTTACAAATGAGAACATGTGTATTTCTGGTCGTGATATAGAAAATGCTTTATTGAATTTTTCATTTGATTCTAACCTCGAAAGCTTAGCGACAATAGGGACAACGCAATCGAGATTTCATAGTATCGAAACAGATTTACTTTCATTTAGATCTACCGAATCCATGACTAAATGTTCTGAACCTGGAATAAATCACAATGAATTGGACAAAACTTTGGTCCCACAACAAAGCTCGAATACGAAGGCTGTTCGAGATCTGTTCGAAAGGAAAGATCAGCCTGTTGTTAAGGTATGTCTTTTAATATTTTATTTTTGATTTAATTCAATTATTGATTTGCATTTAAAAGTATCCAGAGATGTTAATATTGGGTAATCTCTTATTCTTTACTTACTTACTTTAAAAACTCGGTTAAAGAAAACTTATTTACATAAAATCGCTTCAACTTAGATTTAAATAATGACTGAGTATATTTCTAAATTATATGGACATTTATAAAGCAATTTAATGCATATCCCATACGCATTACGTTGTAGTAACGAAGTAAAAGGTCGTTTATTAAATACTAGCCTTGATATATTTCTTGCGATCTAAAGATATATTTATGCTGCGGTTTTAAAATATGTTTGTTTTTTTTGTCACGAACCACATTAACGACCACTGTTAATGTGTTGAGTTTATTAAAAAATTGCTTACACGTCTGG
Organism: Calpodes ethlius; assembly: GCA_018251375.1. Lineage (NCBI taxonomy): Eukaryota > Metazoa > Arthropoda > Insecta > Lepidoptera > Hesperiidae > Calpodes > Calpodes ethlius. The sequence continues at coordinate 3,360 of DWPA01001592.1, read as the reverse complement.
CATGGAGGTAAACCACAGAGAGCTCGAGCATATTTTTTTGGTTTGTTACTGTCATTTTGATTTGTAACTATATGTAACTAAAGTGTTTTATAAGCATAAATTATAAGCATTTTTATATAATTATCTTATAGGCCATCGTGTGTATATTTATGTACAGGATAATATAAAACAATCAGACCCCTTTTTCAATTCTATTTGTCTTTTTTTTCTCTGTTAGCTATGGACGAGGTTTCATTAACCTATAAGTGTCCCACTACTGGGCTCGGGTCTCTTCATCCAGTGTGAGGGTTACAGATCATAGTACACCATGCTGGCCAAGTGCAGATTGTTAGACTTCACACATCTTCGAGAACGTTATGGTGAACTCTCGGGTGCAGGTTTTCTCACGATGTCTTCCTTCATCGAAGCAAGTGACAATTACCTTGTAATACGCACATTTGTTTTTTTGGAAAATAAGAGTGCGTGCTGGATTTGACCTCACGTTCCCACGTTCGAAAGACCAACGTTCGAACCTCAAGGCTTTTCAAGGTTAGGTTAGGACTAGGGTTAGTGTATAAAAATTATTTTTTTTTTTATTTTATTGTAAAGGTACTGAGATACTGTACTATGTATATTGGTTTTTGGTCCGTTCGGTAAGTGCAAGAGGGTTATAAAATATCGGAAACATGCAAATTATTGTACTCTTAAAATTTTAGTAATGATTCTATAATCATTAGTAGTAAGAAAAGGAATAGTTCTTTTCTTACTACTGGGCGATCACTCGTGTACGTGGGTGACATTTTGTTATAATGTTTAATAATGTATTTGTAGGATGCGGGAGCTCTAGCTGTTCAAGTGTTCAGTGGCTTTTCAATGGACGGAGAGGCAGTTGTAGGCGACCAACCGGAATATACTAGACTTGTTGATCCGGAAACTGGAAATCTATCTTTAGAAATTGCCCGACAAGCTGTAAGTTTATAGAAATGTGAAAGAAAAGAAGGCTTACAAACTTATTTAACCACTTCAAGACAGGGAACGTGGCGAGTGGCATGCACAACACAAAAATAGCATCACTGACAACGATTTTAGAACAAATATTCGTCTGTTACTTGCGTAGGGGCAGTACCAAATATGCTACTGGGTCATTAACTAAGATAACTGACTAATTTTAATAGGTAACATAAAAAATGGTCTAATTAGGTCGAACTACAATAATGACGTCATTAGTAATTAGTATTATTATGGTTATTATTATCTTTCCTAGTTACCTAGTTAAGCTCTGGCTTGGCTGCCAACGTGTTCTTATGGTGGGCTTACGAATCCCTTTCTATATTTCCTCTTTCTTGGTCGATATCAATAGTGTCTTTAGTATTATTGTTGTCTACTTGCTGATGGTGGTGATTACCAGCGACTTACCAGCAGACGGCAAAACAACAAAGTTTTTTCGGAATAAAAGCTGAAATTAATTCGCCTGACAAAATTGCTGAGCAAAATGCATCACCAATGGATATGCTGATCCTACTTTATTTTAGAAAGATATTGTGTTGGCTTTCATTTTTTTTATCTTAGTTCAATTCAAAATTATTTTTTTTGATTTTAATACCATTTCGAAAAATGTTGTGTTTTGGAGAAGATGAAATGAAGAAAGAAACTCCTCAGAATATCTTAAAAAAAATCAAAATTATTTTTTATCGTTATCTTATTACGTCGGTACAAATAAAAAGGGTCTCTCGATCTTTTTTCTATGCTTAATGCTTTTTTCAGACATCAGAAGAATTATTCGTGTCGGGAAGAAGTTCAGATACATACGAATCGTGTTACGTTGAAGATGATGCGTTCCTTCCAAATTGGCTTTTTCGTATTATAAGCCAACAGCAATCAGTAAGTAATTGTCTGTGTATTTAATTTAATGTTAAAGATTATCGCTGCAGACCAAATTCGACCCTATTTCAATTTATTAAAGGTTTACTTCAATTTGACAGTATTTAATGTTTTATTTTCTTCAACAAATGTATTTATAATACAATAATATATAAAATTTAGTTTTATAAATATATTTTTCTTATTAACCTTATCTAAAATATCTCAAACAGTTACGTTCATGTATTTATCCTTAAAAAGATTAATGTACAAATTTAACTCTTATGCACATCTCAAGCATCATACTCGTAATAATTTTAAGCCTCCGTTAAAGTAAGAACCTCGACCAAATTTAAGATCCAGCTCACATTCTTGTACCCAAAATGGTTATATGTCAGTTGGATTGACGCGAGGTGGATCCTTTATGATGAATAAACATATAGATATTGGCCATATAGCTATGAATGCATGGATTAAATCTTGCAATTGAAAAACAAACTTAATATTATAGTTGAAACCTATTTCGTTCATTTCAACTGCAACTGTTGAGAGATGTGTCATGTTATTTTAAGACCAAAAATCTCCTGCAACCCATAAATAAATACATAATTATTTATAATTTGCCAGAATGTTGTTCTCAAACAGTGCCTATAACTTTTACAAGTTCAACTTTGAGTTGAGCCAAAATTGTTACTTTTAAACTGTCAATGTCACACGCGCGTAATGTGATATACGTTTTGCTTCAGGCGGAAATCCCAGAGGAGGAGCAGGAGCAAGAACAGGAGCCAGAATCGGAAGACCCATTGGTTGAATCGGAGTACGATGTGAATGGTAACATAGACGCAGGATTTGGCGCGGGGGTGGGCGCCGGGGACGGCCGCGGCATGCACAGTGATCAGTCTCAAGACAGCTCTGGAAGAGGCACCTCCATTAGCTCCAGTGACGTATCGTCAGGACCTCAGAGTGAGGTGAGCTATTTTTTCATTGTAAATTAAATTCAATTGTACCATGTCTATCTATCTAACAGCCTTTAAAGGTCCTGGACATAGGTCTCCCCTAATTTGCGCCACACAGACCGGTCCTGAGCCTTATGAATCCAGCGACTACCCGCTGTCTTCTTCAGGTCGTCAGTCCATCTGGTTGCGGGGCGACACAACTGTTGTCAAATGATAATATTTGATATACTTATATGTATCATACTCATACTCATATATGTAGTTATTATCCTTCGTGGATTTTGCAATGACCAAATTACGATTTTATAGCATAGTCACGTTTATTTTGAGCAAAGTATAAACAGTCATCAATCGTTATTTCAGATGTCGATCCTTTTTATACAATTGACAGCCCCGTAGCCTAGTTGGTAGTGACCCTGCCTGCGAAGCAAGGGGTCCTGGGTTCGATTCCCAGCCGGAACAGATATTTATGTGACAGATAAATATTTATTCTCGGGTCATGGGTGTTAGTGAGGTGTTATTTGTGTTGTCCATTTCACCCGCGACACAGAGAATCGTACTGCGG
>DWPA01001591.1:0-18051 GCA_018251375.1 Calpodes ethlius | reverse complement strand
TTCGTATCTTATATATAAAAATTAATGTTAGTCTGTATGTCCTTTATAGAATCGTTAACGGTACTTTTAATCATGTGATGATCTTTAGCAAAGCAAAGTTGTTGTGTATGAGCCCACGAAGGTTTCTAAGTTGGTACGAACAATTTTCTACAGGTGGCGGCAATGTAGCGTAGCAACGCGCGCAGGGTTCAGCTAATTTATAATATTAATAAAGATTTTGAGTGAGATGTTTACAATCAACGAATATCTTAAATATTTCAAGACAGAAGTAAAAAACAATTAATCTTCCAATATAGATAATAAATAATACCTTCCTATCTTTAAATCTCAATATATTTTCCAAATATTTATGTCAATATTTAACAACTAATATTATCTATTGTATATATTTATTCAGCAATCATTTTTGATGTAAAATGTAATAAATTTATATCTAAACGCATTCCTCACAAATGTTCGCTACGCTCTTGAGAATTTACGCTCAAAAACTACGTCACAACAAGCGGAATCAGGAACATGTGCGCCATTAAGGAATTCCAGTCTTTGCGCGCTCTATTCTGAAATAACTTCATGAGCTAGTTTCCTGAGAAACATGCAATTATTTCCTAATATCATAGCAACAGATGAAAATTTTGCTGAACTTAGAAATTTACGAATATTTACGGCAATTTTGGCAAGTATGTGTATTTTGATGTATTTTAGATAGTTTACCCTGGTTGCTGGTTAATTTGTATATTTTTATGCTATTATTTATTAATATGAGTACAACGCCATCTACCGAATTCTATAATCAACTCTATTACTAATAGACTTATTGACTTTGCACAGTGTAATCTTTACTCGAGAGAATTATTTGCATTTAATTTTAGGTAATATATTTTCGACTAAGTTGAAGTTTTCTGATAATTTTTCTCCCAATATTAACGGAATAACGTTTGTTGAAAGCTTCCGTATAATAATTATTTTGGAATTATTGAAATAATAATATTTATAAAATTCTAACATCAACAATGCCATCTAACGATTATTTTAAGAGTTACATAAGCTAACAGCGACTATAATCTATGTACTGATGCCCTAAGGGATACACGGGCATTCCTTGGATTCAGAAGGCTCAGGACCGGTCTGAGGCGTAAATTAGGGGAGGCCTAAGTCCAGCAGCAAACATTCAAAAGTTCATGGATAAATGGACTTAATAAATAATGCATGATACTAGGTATAAAGATAATTTATACCCTTAAAGACATGGGGAAGACGTGTCAAGTGAATTAAAAATTAATAAAAACTTTCACGTCTCCCAATTTTAACCACATAGTGAGTTCACCATTTGGCAAGGCGCCAGGTAGATAATATGGAAAACTATTACTGTCACATTGCCGTTATTACAGAGCGAAGTGGCTAATATTGTGGCGACTAGGAAATTTTACACGTGTGAATGTTTAGGTTTTATGGAAACAATTTAAATATTTTTATCTGAATTTTATTTTAAAATAAAATAAACGAACAGACACGAATAGCCAAAAAAAAAAAAAGGTTATTAAATAAAAGAAATGGAGAAATAACTTGATAAGCTTAATGAAATAGAAGTGATGTATGTAGACGCTTTTGAATAATTTTGATATTCTAAATATACAATACAATTCACATGCAAATCTATCTATCAATAATTTGCGCCACACAGACCGGTCCTGAGCCTTCTAAATCCAGCGAATACCCGCTGTCTTCTTCAGGTCGTCAGTCCATCTGGTTGCGGAGCGACCTACACTCCTTTTTCCGAGACGTGGACGCCATTCAAGGACCTTCCTTCTTTAACGTGTTTAATCTAATATGATACATATTATTAGACATCAGGAGTACCTCTTGGTTGTCATTTGTTTTAACCATTTTTTGGAGAAGGATAGTTAATGAGATCACAATGGTTCTATGTTCAGCCTTCAGTCTAATCAACTGTAAGAGGGATTGTAGATAAAAAGTGATGTGTTTTTTTTTCGACATGTAATTGGGAATTAATGTTGGATACTTACGTTAAGCAAACTTAGATTTGTATAATAACGAAATTCCTGCTATGGTTATATAAGAAGTAAGTTATTTTAGCATCAACTGTTAATAGGAATATCAGTTTGTTAATATTCATTATCCTCTTAGATGAAGGAATTAGGAATAGGAATGCTGGTATAGATTAGTAAATATTAGTAATAGTCCAATTACTAATCCTTAACATTTGCTCGAATCGAAGTTTGTTATAGACTTCCAGATGCTTTGCTCGCTCTGAATTTGTTTGATCTGACCTAAGATCGTCTCTCGTTTAAGTGTAACCGCAACCAATATTCTTTCAACCGGAACATTATTGCTTATTAGACAATAGTTACACGATAGAAATAGATGTGGCGCTGTCACCGTCCACGGCGAATCCTGGATAAGTACTACCATCTATGGCCGTTCATGGTCTTAACCTTCTTAACTGATTAATTATTTTCATATTAAAATATATGGGCTACTCCTAAGTAAAGTATCTTCTATGAAGGCACCGGTGCAACTGCAGCGTATAACACTAGGTTTTAGATGTTATTGTTAACGTTTGGTAAGTCCAGCTGCTCAAAGCTCCATCAGGTTATTCAGAAAACCAACCTGGAGTTACAAAGTTGATCACAAACGGCTAAATTTGGGATTCGAAGTAATTTTTAAAGAACTATTGGTGAAAAGGATCGTAGCCCACACGTAGACGACAGCCGCTCCTCCCTGATATGGGCCTGATAGCGGTCATTATCGCCGTCTCGTACAGTCCGCAGTGTACACAGACCATTATATTCTGGGCAAAATCCTCAACCATTCTTGTTCCCTTCATCGTAGCCGTAGCCTGCAGTACCCACCTACGCAGCACCAGCTCGGAATGTTTGCTAACATTAAGAAATGAAAGTTTTGATACGTCAACACTAGTTAGGCGTAAAAATGTCTGTAAAAACATCAATTGCTAGTCATGGGTCCCATGTGCACTGTAATACCATGGTATTATTATTATGACGTCACTAGGTTGATTCAACAAATGCCTATATAGCACATTCAGGTATAGACATCAGAGCTGACAGACACTTTTTTTTATAAGATTGAAGATTGTGAGTAATACATGAAAATTAACATCTACATAAAATTTTAATACATTTTAAACTTAAGACTGTACCATAGTCGTAAGTTCTAAATGTCTTCACACGTTAATTAGCGCATTCACAATTACACCACGCAGATGTTGCTATCTTTTAACGCGTTAAACAACGCGTTAATCGACACATAAATTTATGAAAAAATAAATTTGTTTAGAACTCCACAGAGTTAGCAAAGTATTTTTTATCGTGTTTATTAAGACGTTGTCGTGGCAGGGAAATAACGTATTGTCGGAGCGTACGGTGTTGTATCAAATGTATCCATCGAATTGTAGACCGCACATCAAAGCGGCCGGCGGCACCCTCTCGCGCTGATGAAGTTCAAAGGGCTGTTCTAGTCGACTTTGACCTAGATACCGACGTATTTATCCGAACTAGAGAAACATCGGTACATTTCATCTTTACGTGAGTGCTGTCGGACTCGAGTCGTAAACAGTGAAAGCTTAGAGAGATATTGGAGTGGTTCTCGGATTGCGACCGTGCGACTGCCTTTGTCTGGTAATTGACAAATTTTTGTTGCCGGTAGACAAGCGTTATGTGTGATAATAGGTGGTCGCCGCTGTCTAACAGCCGTCGGTCAGGTCGGTGTAGCCGTGAACCATTAATGTTATGCTGGTATTTAAAGGAGGAAGCGAATCATCTTCTTACCCATGCTGTCTTAAATTCTCCTCTATCTTCTCTTATTAATTTATTTAGTATTTAATATTCATGCTATTAACTGCAGCTCGGCGTAACTTTGCATACATTTACACTTTCATTTGAGATTTTTGTAATAATGAACGTCCAGCAACGAGCATTCATAATATTATTTGCTTTGCTAATGCGTAACGCGTTGCTGACCGAAAGAGGTGTGAATCCGCTCGTTTTTTTGGCTCTAAATCATTGCATTCTAAATGGTTATAAAAACAAATGAAGGAATCTATAATAGTATTTACTGAAGGGAGGTACTGCTCTTCGGCATTCTTTTGATTGTCTTAAAATCTTACAAAAACAAAACTTTCGTTCTAGATATTTATTTACAACGACATAAATATATTTTTAATCCTTTATACATATGTGACATTACTAAGATAATATACAATCTTCAGCATTAACAAACAATAATTATACAAAGTATTATAGTCATACAAACAAATTACATACAATGAGTTATTTATGGTAGATATTACAGTGAATCACGCATTAATCCGTCGTACAAGAGTCTATAAGGACTCCCCGAGCGCCGGACAGACAAAGGAACTTTCAATTACATGTGGTAAAAAGTAGACATCTCTCAATTCTTGTTTCCTTTATGTTGCTGGAGATTAATAAGTGCTGGTGACATGCAACATGACAAATCTAACAAGCTCAAACCCGATTGGGTTTCCTACTTTTATTTTAAAACGCCTGTGGTGACTGCAGTAATAGTCTAGTGGTTCGAACGTGGGAGCGTGAATTTGAATCCAGCACTCACCTCTACTTTTCATTAAATAAAATCTTGTAAAAGAATCTACCGATATCTAAATGAAATATTAAAATACAAACAGATTCGGCCCTGTTAGTTATTATTAGTAAAGATAATACATGAGCCGTGTACTTACACAGACATCGTAAGTCATATACAATTTTTCTTCGGTATCAAGTGCACTTCGTTCTCGTTTCGTATTCCAAACTGAGCAACGTGAGTGTCATAGTTCAAACTTCAAACACAAGCCGAACTGTAGCTGGTTCTTTTTAATTATTTCCTATTCGATTATGTCTAAAGTATCTGATTCCTTTTAACTAGTAAAGCTTTTTGTGGCCGCGATGACCGATAACCGAACAATTGATATTAATAATTGTTATTCAGTTCGCCACCATTTCGTATTGGAAGGACTTTGCGAAGTATCTCACTTTTTAACATATTATACGTTCGTGGAGAAACCCGTGTCCTGTATTGGGGAATTAATATTTTTTCTAATTTACTAGTAAAATTGGCATAAGTATCCGTGTGTAAGGTACCTACCTGGTTGTTACATTACTCGCGAAGTTGATTGAAATTGAGACAACACAGAGTGACAGAGCTAATTGGAATAATTTCATGCTTCCTTAAGATCATTCCTTCCTGCCTGGGATCATTCTGTTTTTGCACGAGTTAAGAGACGGAGGAGCACAAAACGCTAAAAATGCGTAGTTTAGGGACGAACCTTGAACTCTGATTAGTTCTACGAGTACATCGAGTCTAGTGGACGCATAAAGAAGCAGGAATCATTCAGCAGTTTTTGTATACTGTTCATGTGGTGTTGTGAACAATTCCGGTACGAAGGAAGCTTGCTATACTCTCGTGAACGTTGGGTATATTGTCGTATCGCGGTTCAAAACAATAGCGATCTTGAGATCTCAACACGGCTTGTGCTTGCACCGCGACGGCGGAGGTTCCGATGCTTTATACCCTGTACAAGTTAGCTTGATCTTTTTAACAGACGGGCTAGTGATGGGAAACAGAAAATATTTAATAGTTCAAAAAATAACGTTTAAAAATATTTGTACTTGTGATGAGATGGTGTGGGTGTATTATGTGTGAAAATCTTTATTGCACTAGATAATGTAACATTGGGTAGATAAACGACAGTGGGTCAATATCCATAATAAGTACCTATTTAATACTACAGGGTTATTTTGGGGCATAGTACTTTGCAACATACAAAAGTCACGAGAATATGCGAATGTTAGAGAAATGTACCTTATGTCCCTACCGCATCTACGTCGGCGTTAATGATAACGGCATTGCTCGAATGTATCTTAATTATCGCGTTAAATGCGTGGCTACATTGATTAAGGTCTATACAAATTTTAGTCTCGTTAATTTGTGTGTCGATTAACGCGTTAATTAGCGCGCTGAACCGTTGGCCACATCTGCTTGGTGTCATTTTTAACGCGTTTACTAACGCTACTAATAATGTACTGACATACCTTTGTATTATATGGGTATCATAGTCATACAAACGCAATTATGACTAACATTCATGACCCAACTTTTGAATACCTACCTCAACCGACAATTTGGAATGCCGTGCTTGGGGGTTCTTTGCCAACTAGAATACAGGATTGTTAGGGTCATCCGATTTTTTGATGAAATAGGTCACGATGTCGGATATTTGAAGTTAATATTGAATATGCTTACTGGTTACTTTGCCTTAGTCAAGACAATCGACGCCTACCCTCATGTGCGTCTGTAGTCAAGCAATAACTTATCTAATTCTATACCAATATTATATAGATCTAATGTTTGTGAAATTGTACGTAGGAATTTATCTTTGAAACTAGTCCCCTCATTTTAATTTTCTTGCTATGTTGTCATAGCGTGGGCTATGTATTTTATCCCAATTACACACGTGTGAAGCCTATAAGTAAAATAAAAGAACAATACTTGGAGTCGGCCCGTGACATAAACGTCGAACAATCGCGACACGACCACACTATAGACACCTGCAAATTTGGCGCGTGCCTCGCGCACAGACCTACCACCGACCACCGGACGGTGCGCCCTGTTGACCGGTTCGACTGATCGATCGATAAATATTCAACACGGGCAACAAGGTGTACTGTTGTTGCCGCGGCGTGTTTGGTCAAGTCCAGCTACATAACTGTCCGAGGTCGACGACCCCGACGCTGTTATTAATTAGATTTCGCGAGACCGAGAGCAATCAACACGATAACCTCTTAATGGATTAACGCTACGATTTTAATGGGTCGCTTTAAAGAATGTTGCGATGGGTGTACGTGAAAATTTCGGTCTATCGATGTATAAATTTGGAGGATAGGTAGTTTGAAAGATGGTTCTTCTTTGTTTTTACTGGCAGCGTGTTGGTAAGTTTGCCAGTGTTACAGCTGTGGCTGACCATGCGTGTTTGCCAGTGAATTGCCAGTTACTGCAAATGCACAGATGTTTTAAGTTATGAAGGATTTGCACCCTATTTTAACTCTGAGCATGTAACAGGTGCAGTGACCAGCTCCGAGTGGACTGTATTCTATATCGATGACAGAAAAATTTGGTCTAAACGAGTTGTCAGTAAAATAAATTTACGACCGCTCGCCGGCGCCGCTAAAAGTCTAATATGGCGTGTATTGATGGAGTAATAAAAATTGACATTTGTGTGAAATACAGGTTGTGCTAAAACATGTTTTGTGTGGTTGTGTTTCATTCTATGTGGCGTGTGTGTGTTTATGTAGGCACACCTTTAAATCTACATATTGCCGGTATCGGATCGTGTCGGAAGAATGAGATTCCTTTGTATTCGTTTTATTCTCTATTGAATTTGCATTTCAGACTTTATATGTAGTAATGAATATATATTTGTGTCCGGTTTTAAAATCTAATTACTAGTTAAGTTCTATAAAAAGACGTTTTAATCTTTGGTTCAATTCATTAATGATCCATTAAGGAGCACGGATCTCTTCTTGTGTGAAGGCCAAGAGAGAATATTTCACCACGCTATTCCAGTGCGGATTGGTGAAGGGTTAGTGGCCAATTCATATGTTGGAAGTTTTAGTCACCCGAAGGTGCTTAATATTGCTTGACAACTGCTATCTAAAGATAACAACCGGCAACAACGGTTATATGTGCCCTCGGGAGTACATAAGCACTTCTAAAATTGTACCATTAGCCATCCGACTACCGACCTTTCCCGCTGTTCCTTAATTTAGTCAATCATACAGGATCAACACAAACCGTCTGTCTATGATCGTTTTAAATACGAGAGAGTTATAACAACGAAAAAAAAATTAATTTTGAGGAAATGACGTAACTCCGTGATTCGGAATAACTCCTTCAGGTTTTTCGGAGAATCTATTTTTGAGCTAGCTGACAGTATTTTTGGAACATCCTGTATTATGGGTTTATGTGAGCTCGTACGATGCATGCGATTAAATTGCCGATTGAAACGAACATAATGTCATCGCTTTTCGATAGAAAGTTGAAATGTACCAATTTACTGATACTGGTACGATCCATGAATAACTTGTATACAATATTGGGACTGATCGGAACTGGTGGTTTAAATACTTAACCAAACGTTTTTTACTTGATTTACATATAAATTAACAATAAATTGTAACGGATTACACATAAAGTTAGGAGAATAATCAATTGGTTTACAGTTATACCTTGGCCAGTGTCCACTGCTATCCTTGATGTGACTTTGACCTCAATATTATTTCATTCTAGTATGTATGTGCCTTACTTACTGCCTTTACTACAGCCTCGTATGAAAATCTGTTTCTTATTATATTATCCCAGTATTCACAAACAATACTATGAGGTCTCACAATGAAATAGAAGGAAAGGATCATTTGTATTTCCATTTACTTCACTCTCTAGTTTGTTGAACAATGGCAAAGACAAAGATGGGGGTATGATTTATCGATTTTTTCTATTTTACTGTGAGACCTCATAATATTGTTTATGAATACCGCCACTAAACTCTCGGTTGGTGCGCATTGTAGCCAAAAAATAGGAACCTCTCCATTTTCAGTTACCTGGCATAACTATTACGAAACCAAGGACGAAAAAGGTATCATGATCTCCTAATGTCTAAAATAAAAAAAATATCCACTAATGAGTAATAATAATGTAACTATTTGGCATGTTACTAGCGACATCTATCTAACGACAACCATCGGGAAGTACAGAAGTTTAGAATCGCTAACGAAATTTAACTTCTAGTAGCGACCAAGCTAACTGCTACCGGTGTCGTAGTTGCTAAACTCGGTCAAATCCATGAGCTCTTCACATTGACTCGTATAATATACGCTAGACAGACTACATTAATAAATAACTGATAATATTTGTGCTGATTTGAAACGCCTTCACCATGCATATTGAAAACTAAAATTGGTCTTAAATAAGACTCTGGCACTTTATAATTCCGACTAGACCAGTAGGTCTATGAACATTTATTTATGGGATCAGAATAGCGATCGAGCTTGCAGTGCCACCATCTCCTATAGCCAATGGACACACCTCGAATGGGACTGTAGTTATTTAATAAGACCTGCTAGTATTATTGCTTGATAAGAATATAAGTTTGTTATTATTACTAATATGGATGCTCATTACTAGTCGCCGCAGCAATCAGCGACAAGATAGCGATAATCAAATGGGAACACTTTATACAGCGTACTGATGTTATAGACGTCAATATCTCCTAATTATCGACTTGTGAATGAAGTGAAGAAACAGCTTTTTACGTAGACAGTTAGCTCTTAATCTCTCTCTGTGGGCGATCTTAGTCAATGAAAGTCTATTAACTTTTTACACTTTGTCGCTTGAAGCCACCAGCCAGGTCGTCGATGATCAGCGATCCTAGTTTTAATTTTGATTGATACGAAACGTCGCTCATTTTCCACAATTACGCTTGGATTTAAAAGGTTAATTATATTAAAAAGTTTAGAGACTTATTTTATAACAGTTTCTTCAGCTTTTTCTTCGTTTTCTAATAAAGCACCTTTTGGTAAATTATGCCGAAGCAAAAAATTATCTGGATAAATGAACTAGCAAAAGTGTGTTCATCATTTTAAGTTGAAAATTAGTTTGATAAAAAAATTAAGGTTACTAGACTTATATATATCCATATATACCTTTCTTTAAATTTAAGGGCAAAAATTATATTGTTGTGTAAAAGGTTACTTGTAAAAGTTTACTTGATTCCATTTAAGGAAACCTTTTACACCAACTAAGTGTGGTAATCTAGGTATCCCTAATATGTACTGTGTATAGATATTGTGCCAATGTTTAACGATATATTTTTATTTGTCCACAGGCCAAAAGGCTTAACGGCAACGGAGAGCTGGCCGCCATCAAGGTGATCAAGCTTGAGCCGGGTGATGATTTCGCGATCATCCAGCAGGAGATCCTGATGATGAAGGATTGCAGGCATCCGAACATCGTCGCGTACTACGGCTCGTACCTGCGGCGGGACAAGCTGTGGATCTCTATGGAGTACTGCGGCGGTGGAAGCTTGCAGGTTTGTGGCAGATAGGGTTGAATATAGTTAGTGTAATGTGGATTGTGAAGTAGTGATAGCTTAATAGTTCGAACGTTGGTTTCGCGACCGTGGGGGCGTGAGTTCGAATCCTGCACGCATCTTTAATTTTCAAAAGTTATGTGCGTATTACAAGTTAATTATCACTTGCTTCGGTAAAGGAAAGCGTCGTGAGGAAAGCTACACTCTTGAGAGTTCACCATAATGTTCTCGAAGGTATGTGAAGTCCACCAATCCGCATGGTCTACGAAATAATCACTTTTTGTTTTCATTATCATGCATGTACATACTAACTGATATTAAGATACTAACTGTCTAGAGGTTATAAGTCTGCCTAGTCAATGCTATTTACCATGAAGTCCGTCAATTGTACCACTATTTTTTTGGTTCAATAAGGATTAGGTAATATTTCCTATTAACCAATTCAGAGTGATGGGATTAATCTATATATATATAAAATAATGTTTGTCTGTATGTCCTTTATAGAATCGTAAACTATGCATTTGATCATGTGATGATCTTTAGCAAAGTTGTAGTGTATGAGCTTACAAAGGTTTCTGAGTTGGTCCGACGAATATTCGGAAGATGGCACCACTGTGATTACCTTATTTTAGTCTTTGGCGTAGCAACGCGCGCATGATTTAGCTAGTAATTAATAAATATTTTTACATAAACCACGATTTACGTATTATTAATGATCATGTTTATTACTTATCTAAAAATCATACACATATTAGGTAGTAGGTATACGATGATAAAAATTCATTGGCACTGAATGGTGGAAGTTAAACCATGTATTTCCGAACACGAATTTTGAATTAATTTCATTATTAAAGCTCCAAATCTTAAAAAAGATATTGAAACTTAGAACACTACTCATATAACGGGTATGACTAAATTAAAACTGAACTGATTTTTTTTTATTCAATGATTTTTTTTTACATAAAGTAAGTCAGTGCGTGACTATTATCCCATCTGATGGTAAGTGGCGATGTAGTCTATGATGTTACTAAAAGAGAAGAAAAAGAGATAACTAAAAAAACAAAACATTCTCTAACGTCCTCTTGGCGCTTAGGAACGTCCAGACACTAACTCGCTTTAGTATTACCTATGTTACAAGTAGCAGGACAACCGAAGCAACACATCACTGTCCCCCAAGAATAAACATTTATTTACCATATAAATATTTGAACTGGCCGGAAATCAAACCCGGGTCGTTTCCCTCTCGCTTCTCGAATTGTTTTTCTACCAACCTTGGTCCTAGTGTATAGGGTCTTTCTCTGATTTTACATGATTTGACATATTAAATCTTTAAATCAAAGTATTTAAAGTTGCTCGGTAGTATTCTATGATTATTTTAAACAATTTTCAGGCCAACAGCGATTCTTTCAACAATATGTTCGACAATATTTAAACCATTTCTCTAGAAAGACAACGATCAGTCGTTTTCATTCGCAGTAGGACAAGAAGGTTACCAAAGAAGCAAACGTAATTTATAAAAAAATTAACCTTTATTCGTTTATAGAGAACCTGTGGACCATTCAACAAAACTTAATTAGGTTCCTACTAATCAGAACTAATAAGTAATTATGTACTTAGCTACTAAAGTTCAATTAATTAAATACCTGTCCTTTGAAACTGGATAATCTCGCCTATGATCATCCAATTAGTTTCTAAGCGACTGTCAAAAAGGCTGTTTGTTATTATTCTACCTAGCAATATATCCACATATTATAGGTAACTAGAAAATACAACAATTTCAACTATGCATTCACGATTTTCTTATCAAAATCATTCTAAACTGAACAGGTAGTCTGAAGATGTATCTCATATAAACATAACAATTGTACCAACTAAATTTCAATACACAAATAAATTTTCTATTTCGATAACAACTTATATTGAAATACTTAATTATTGTATGTATCGTAGGTTAGTACTTCTTTTACGCTGCGTTTTTGGTATTTTAGAACATGAAAATTTCGGATACGTGGAAAAGGAGCATTCTTAATCAGTTGGCATTAAAATCTAATTGCATATAATAATTATATAATCATCATTTCTATTAAAAAAACACAACTTATAATAAATTTATTTTCCGTTTCCTTTTTGACTCTCATCGCATAGGCGAAATCTTTATAATGTATTATAAGGTAATCTTATATTTATGTCTACAATTAAAAATTAAAATAAATCAATAATATGTCTCCTCTTCAACCCACTTTGAAACGTTATTTCGTATTAAATATCTTCTAAGTTCATCGCCAATAATCATGAAAACGAAAAATGGCATTGCAAGGAAAAAGTCATGCCAAGGAAGGGATTCAGTACTAAAAACTTCATTACAAATCGGAGTATAAGTAACTATCAATGCTAGGACCATCTCCACGACGATGCTAAAGTTTAAGACATGATTCGTCATTCCCTTCTTGATGAGGGAAATACGTCGAGTTTTACAAATGATAACATCCGACACCTGAGCCCAACAAATCGCGACGAAGTAAGCTGTTTGCGCTCTTCTTTCAACTCTTTTCCTGTCATTATAATACCATTCACGTCCTAAAGTATCAAACACCAAGCCAGATTTGGACTCCCATTCAGTTCGAATAAACATCAAAGTAGAAGGAAAAAATCCACTTTCAGCAAATACAATGAAATAGGCATATATCCCAGCAAAGAACTGTATTAGACCAATTTGAAAATATGCCATGAATATTAAGACGCTGTTCACGAGGTGGTCTGTAGATTTACGTGGGGGTATCGACATGATGTCTTCTTCAGACGTTTCGTAAGCTAAACTCATAGCAGGTAGAAGATCTGTACCGACATTTACCACTAAAATCAGTATCAGAGTCATGGGGAGAGGCATTCCTAGACATGCGTATAACACAAAAGGCAGCATTTCAGGAGTATTCGACGTAAGAGTGTAAGCTATAGTCTTTTTTAAATTGTCAAATATTCGCCTACCTTCTTGTATTCCAAGAACAATTGATGCGAAGTTATCATCTAAGAGTATCATATCAGCTGCTTGCTTGGAGACTTCTGTTCCCGTGATTCCCATAGCGATACCGATATCCGCTTTCTTTAAAGCCGGCGAATCATTAACACCGTCTCCAGTAACTGCTACAACATGCTTTAATGCTTGATAGGTTTCTACAATAAAAAGCTTCTGTTGAGGACTGGTTCTGGCAAATGTGATCTCATCGTATTTCTTCATCGCAGCCTTCAAATCGTTGACACTCATTTTCCTTAAATCGTCTCCTGTTATTACTGACGCTCTAAATTGGTTTTTAATATGAGGTGGAACGTCTGCTAGATCAATATGATGTTCAAATGCATAATCATAAGCAGTAGGATAAGTGATGGTACCACATTGTCGGGATATAGCCAACGCTGTTACAGGGTGGTCGCCAGTTACCATAATAACTTTTATGCCAGCTTGCCGGCACATAGCGATGGATTTATCAATATCGTATCTAGGTGGATCAATCATTGATATGGCCCCCACAAACCTTAAATTTTCAACAGGAAAGTTTCGCTGTTGAGTATCGAAAGCGTAACCGAGAGGATAGGCAGTTACTGGTAAGTTATAATCGCAATAACCTATCACCCTCTCTCCCATATTAGCTAGCTTTATGAAATTAGCTTTGAGCTCTTTTTTTACCTGTGGATTAATCGGCTGATCTCCCTCTTCAGTTAATACGCTTGTGCAGTACTCTAAGATTATTTCAGGCGCACCTTTCATTATCAAGTAATAGCTTTGAGTAGCTTGTATTCGATGTATCGTTACTTGATACTTATATGCAGAACTGAACGGTATCTCTGCTTCTTTCGGATTCATCTGCCGAGTTTGTGTTGCAGAGCGATTTATTTCCATATACCGTAAAATAGCTGACTCGGATGCATCGCCGAGAATTTTCCTTTTCTCGATGGGTAAATTTAAAGTATCATGAGAAAATTCAGCTTTGAGATTAAGAGAAGCTGCTAGACTTAGAATAGAATATGCACGATCAGATACGTGAGCATGGTCTGTTTTGTCATATATGGTAAAGTTACAAAATAAATGAGACACATTCATTTGATTCTCAGTTAACGTGCCAGTTTTGTCTGAACATATGCACGAAGTTGAGCCTAAAGTTTCCACGGCTTGCAGTGTTTTCGCTAAACAATTTTTCTTTTTTAATTGATTTGCCGAAAGAGTCATACAAACAGTCAAAGTAACAATTAACCCTTCCGGTACATTTGCCAAAATTATTCCTAGCATGTACTGTAATGCGGACAACCAACTTTTCTGAATAAACAACACCATAAGGAAAAATATTATTCCAAAAGTAAAAGCGACACCACAAATTAATTTGATAAAGTGTGTTATCTCCTTAGCAATGGGCGTTTCTTCCTTCTCTAGACCAGTAACTAGCCCAGCTATCTTTCCAATCTGCGTTAGTTCACCAGTTGCAACCACCACACCTCTAGCAGTTCCTTCAGTTATTGGACATCCGAAAAATACCATATTTTTAGACTCAAGAGGATTGGCATTGGTACATTCTGGACGATGTTTGATAGGTTCTGATTCGCCAGTTAAGGATGACATATCTGTTTTAAAATTCGTACTTGTAAGTATTCTAACATCAGCTGGAACGACTTCACCTCCAGTCATTTCAACAATATCTCCCAAAACCACATGACTATTCGGTATAACTTTCTTCACTCCTTCACGAATAACTACTGTATTTGGTGGAACCATTTTTTCAAACCCGCTCATCACGGCCATGTTTTTAGCTTCCTGATAAAACCCGAAGAGACCGGTTCCAACTACGGTGGCTGTAATGACGCACCCTAAGTATAAATATTCGTTTGAACCATGCCCACTACTGCCACCAGGATCTATCTTATCCGCAGCAGAATAACCAATAAAATTAAGTATAGCACCGCACCAGAGCACGCATTGGAACCATCCAAAAAGATTGTGTCGGAATATTTTCCAATAACTATTACCCCGAAGTTCCTTCAACTCGTTAGTGCCGTAGTGTTCTAGAAGCTCCTTGGCGAAATTTTCACTGAGTCCTGTAGTGATGTTCGTTCGATATACGACTTCAAGTTGAGCCGGTGTAAGGAAATGATCTCCGGTATGGGTTTCCTCCTTCAGAAGGTTGAGCTCCGAAAGTTCTGCGTTGGCGTGTTGGATACTCGGCCGTCTGGTGCCAAGAAGTGAAGTGCTCGAGCGTCGTCTAGAATTATGAGGCATTTTGAGAAACGAAAGTATTTACTAGACAATGTTTCTTGTTACAAGCAATTGAAACAAATGTCAAGAAACAGAACTGTCTTTATGTACCTCTGTATTTGTCAATAGGTTCTACAATTTATTTGGAACCTTAGCTGAATTATTTCAAAAAGGATTTAATACAGATTTATAATAAAACATATTTGTAATAACTATAAAATGAATTTCTTCATTGAATAACACAGAAATATATTTTGCAAGAAATTTACATAAATGCTTGCTAGTGTTTTGGAAAATAAAGGTGCTGTCACTATCAAACGAGATATTTTATAACTGTGGTGTGGTAGCACCATTTGCAGTATTGTTCAATTAATAAGCGGCCTTTGAGAGTACACCCTTTTTCTTATTTTTATGCTACTCCCATGACCATCTGTGGCAAAGCTCGAATAACACTATAGAAGGGATTGTCAGTAAGTACTGTTAGTAAATATTAGGTGTTAATAAGAATATCAGTTTATTATTATTCCTTAGTGAGAAGACTTTGGAAGTTAACTCTCTTAGGTTAAGTTAACCCTACTAGTGAATATTAGTAATCGACCAGTTAGTTACCATAACGTTAGTAACCATTCAATAAGATATCACCACGCTTTACAATACGTGGTATTTTCCCCGATTCCGCAAATTCATGCACCAAAGAAAGTCAATTGTACACAGTCTAAAAGCATTAAAGTTGAAAATCTTTAAAATTTCTTCAATTACCAATCACTACTCTATAAATAACAACACAAAAATGTTTTAAAAATACTTTTATTACAAAAAATACCGTTCATAAGATATCACCGACAGCGAGTGCGACGTTATAAAAGATGTTTACAACTTACAACGGACTTTAGAAATTTAACATCACTATAAAACTTGTACACTTATTTAATTGTCGATAACAATTTTATTTTACTAATTTGTTCAAGCACAGCTCCTTTACGCAACCGTCAATTCTGCGTTCATAGCCGAGTGAGCAGTGTATCTGCTTGATATAGTAACCGACGCGTTGCCTACCAAATGGGAAGCGAGAAACCCGTATGTTAAATGGTTCCTTAAAACTAATTTTATACAGGGTTATTTGTAACGATAAAAACCTCAAATTATTGCAAAATTCAACTTTTAGCCACGTGAACAATTATTTTTAAACTACATATTAAGTTTCAAAACAAGTTGTGTATTTTAAAAAATACCACGAAAATAATAGATGTTAATTAAAGTAATAACTCGAACTT
The DNA here is from genome assembly GCA_018251375.1 of Calpodes ethlius. NCBI lineage: Eukaryota > Metazoa > Arthropoda > Insecta > Lepidoptera > Hesperiidae > Calpodes > Calpodes ethlius. The sequence continues at coordinate 1,397 of DWPA01001591.1, read as the reverse complement.
ATTGTTTACTAAGAATTTAAATGAGAAATATTTGCAAATTTACAAACACTGAGGTCTCACAGTGAAATAGAAAGAAAGAGTCGTTTCCATCTATTTTATTAGTTTGTTGAACAATGACAAAGAAAAAGATAAAAATACGAATAATCACTATTTTCTTTTCATTTCATTGTGAGGCCACATAGTATTGTTCATGAATACAAGTTGCTTAGGATATTGCGTAAACTCAAATAAATACCTAAACTTGAGTATAAATGAATGGGAAAACGTACAATTAGAAAAACTTGCCCATTTTGTCACCCATCCAATAACCCTGTATAAATAACGATCTGGACAATATATTTACACACATTATGACGTATGCTTGACGGTTTACACCTAAGCTTGTATATGAACCTACTTAATATCTGAAGCAGGTACGACCATTCATTTAAAACAAACGTAAAGCACTTACAGTCTTACTTCTGCCTCATCATAGCCAATGGTTTCGGATCTCAATAATAATTAAACTAATATATATTTGCTTACCATTGTATCAACAACTTATACTATGCCCACAGATAAACAATAGCATCATAAATGTCATCGATTCTATTCACCTCTCGCTTGCACACTGTTGCTATCTACACTCACACCCACTAGTATGGATAACAAAAATGTTACTATAGATTATTATTATTACAATGTTATTATTGTTTTTTCATTTCTTCATACCATAGACCAGCTTGGAAGTTGAGTTCAACCGTGCATTTCAAATTAACATTTTTAATAGATGTATTTGTGACTTTTATGTAACATAAAAATTTGTTATCCGCATTACTTCGTGTAAAGTTTAGCAGTACCAAATCTTAGTCTCCTACTTGCCTGCATTAATCTTAAAAAGAGTTCTTCCTTCGCGTACTAATATGTACTAGAGACCCGCCCAGCGCTCGTATTTCGACCATAATCATACGATAAAATCGAACGTAATTTAAGCATAAGTTGTGAACGATATCTAATATTACTTCTAACTACATTATTTTGTGACTTAAGAGTCTTGTTGCAACGGGAAAAAACGCATATACTTGTATATATGCATATATATAAAGTAACCAGGTAACAGAATTTCTGTGTAACTTTGAATACTATAAAACTTACAGAGAGAGATTTTACCGAAAGAAAAATGTTTGCATACTTAAAAACATATGCGGGGTTAGATTAGATTCCCATTCATTTAAACTATAACAGACCTGACGGCCCCGTAGCCTAGTTAGTAGTGACCCTGCCTGCGAAGCGAGGGGTCCTGGGTTCGATTCCCAGCCGGGGCAGATATTTATGTGACAGATTTGTTCTCGGGTCATGGGTGTTAGTGACGTGTTATTTGTGTTGTCCATGCCGCCCGCGACACAGGTAAATCCTAC
>DWPA01001590.1:0-18054 GCA_018251375.1 Calpodes ethlius | reverse complement strand
ATTGCTATTTTTCTGTACATCTATCTATCTATCTATCTAACAGCCTTTAAAGGTCCACTGCTGAACATAGGCCTGCCCTAATAGGCGCCAATCCGATCCTGAGCCTTCTGAATCCAGCGCATACCCGCTGTTTTCTTCAGGTCCTCAGTCCTGGTTGCGGGACGACCTACACTCTTTTGTCCGAGACGTGGACGACGTTCAAGGACCTTTCTTCCCGAACGTTTATCCTACATAAGGTTAATGATTAAAAACAAAACTCGGTATGAAATCCTTTATTAAGTTTTTTGGTATTTTTTGAGACAGTTTTCTTCTTTCTACCCACTTGACTGGAATATAAAAGAGCAATTTTATTGATCACACTGCAGCCATTATAAACAAAATATTATGTATCGGCTTCAACACTTTTAAATTGTTCAAATGACACACGCAACAGATTCTGGCGACACACCCGCCATTATTCTGTCATAGTAGCAAATATGGCGGGAAAACGTACACCCAATATTTCTTGCAATTATTTTTTACTTGAACAATTCAAACGTGTTATTATTCTGTAAATCAAGCATAGTAAATCAAAACAATTAAATAATTGCTTTTTAATGCTTTCAAGCTTTACATCTTATTTCAATTTTACAATGAATAAAAAAGAATAGCCAAAATAAATATAGTTACACCATATAAACTAATAAATATATGTAAGTGTCTATACACGATCGAATTTATGAGTAGTGTTGATTTCTGAATAAAATATTATATTAAATATCTAACATGTCGTTTTAACAAATTGAGCTATTATAAATATTAAATAAAACTTGTATAATGCCCGAAAAGTCAAGAATCCAGGGCTGGTTTGACCATAGACAATTCAATTTTTTTTCAAGTAACCCTTTATGTCATCCAATTTTTTTTTAAAACACCATCCAGGTTGAAAACCAGCCCTGCGTGTGTTAACATATTAAGCTACAACCAAAAAAAATCAACAAAATTTTGACTTTTCCGGAATTCTGTATAATTTAACTATTTATTGATTCACAAACAAGTATTTGTTTAGTGTAGTCATTTATTTTATTAATATCTGTAGGTTTTGCATTACATATATAAATACAAAGATGGCCGCTAGATATTCATAAAACATAAGCACTACATGTAGTGTACATATTTGACACAAGGCCCATTATTACATTACAAGTGACTTCATTTATGAAAAGATCCAAGGAGATTCTTAAACTTATTAAACCCATTGACTTCTTTAAAAAATAAAAACATTTTTATTCCACAATTGCATGCGTAAACTCAGTAGGTAAATATATTGATTGGAACTATGTTTGCATACACTCACACGGATAAGATAATGAAAATGATTGTAAAACTCGCGTGGTCGTATGATATTAATGATATTAGCGACGTTCAATTAAAGACTTCTGTTATCCATAAAAATATGTGTTTATTCCGTCTTATGCATTCGTAATAACGTATGTCAAAAAGAGACAATACTATTTTTAGCAATGAGGTTTAAATTTTGAGTACTGTATTTCCTCTACTTATCTAAATATTTTTTGTACAACAATGATTACCATACGATTGACCACTTTTCCAAAATGAACTTATACCACAGTCCCTCATAGTCAAATTACTCTAGCAATCGTGTCTTAGTTTTTACCTTCTTGCCGAGTTTTTTCTCTTATGCGAAAAGTTCATAAATGATATTTCCTTCTATAATATTAGTAATAGGGGTCGATTTTTAGACCTCGTCGACCCCCAAAATCAGATTGCTTTTAAGTCTACCCCTAGGAAACCGATATCGACCCCAAAATTATTCCAACCACTTTTGGAATCCCTGTTTTACAATATCGAATTTAAAGAACTCAAGAGAGGGCCACAAAATTTTAGGAACACTTAGTCTAAAAGCTTCACACAGAGTAGATACATTTACATATAAATTATTACACCATAATTACTATACAAACGATGAAGTCAATGTAATGTAATATTGAACTAACCTGTAACAGACGAATTTACATCCAAAATGTTCAAGGAACTATTTTTTCTTTATAACTGTTTCTAACCTGCATAACAAAATTATACAATTTTACTAATAACATATTATCCGTATTTTAAAACAATCAAGGAACGTTTTATTGTGATAAGTCAGAAATATAATTTAGCTATAATACACTTGCACACGCGTGTTGTTGAATTCTTTAACTAAAAGAAAGAATAAAAGAAGAAATTTGCGTTTTTTGGCAACACTGAAAAAAATATAATTTCAACTGTAAATCAAAAGTTAATAATTTTGATATCGATTATTTTTGGGAGTGTTTAAAACGATGCATGTCTGCGTAATTAAACCCAAAATGTTAATATATATTTTTTAAAACATACAACAAGTCCTTAAAAAAAAAGTTTTAAAGATTCCATTCACGTAACTTATATGACGTGACATGTTACCTTGTCAACTGAATTGTCACAATTTTAAACAAGCACAGTATTTTTTTAATACAGTCAACATTCAAATATGCCTTATTACTGACTCATAAATTAAATGTAAGTCAGTAAACAGAACGGTTTATTAAAATAAAAGTTAAATTTTAAAATTATAATCGAGCATACAGTGGGAACAATTTACATACCTACTCCCGCCAAAACGTAGTTTGAAAAACGAATCAGTATGACATATATAATTCTATAATCAATAGTTATAGATTATTAATCTATATATTAACATGTGAAGGGAAATCCTTTGCTTCTTTTTTAAGAATAATGTATGTAGCAATCCAAGATTTAGTACAGATTAAAAATGTAAGCGATAGGTTAAAATAAAAAAGTGACGATATCAAAATTTCACATATAATAAGTGTTATACTTTGATAAATTGGATAACGTTCGAAATTCAACTGGCAAACGGATTCTAGTAATTCCGATTCTAGTATTCTTTTATAAACGACCAGGCTGTCAGCAGTAACTTTAATCTGACATTCAAACACTTGTATCTATGGTCAAATTGTTATTATTTGAGTTTAAACTCAAGTAATGATTTAAACAAATAATTGGCAAAGTATTATAAATTTCGACAGTTTATACTTCGTTCAAATTGTTAGCTATTGAATAAAAATAGTAGCTTAAGTAATTACTTAAACTCAAGTAATTACTTAAGTGTGAGTCATTAAACATGGGATAAATAGGTATGTAAACTGCATACTCGTTATACTCTGATAACAAAAGAAAAATGACAAAAATAGTTCCATACATTGCTCTTACACGTCCCTACTGAACGTCGTAAACATTTACGACTGTTGCGAAACATTTAAATCGACATCAAAATATCGTATCAGCATTATCAATTTAAATCGAAGACTAAGAAATGGATAATGTAATAATTCCTGTTACCCAAACTACTTTGACACGTGATAATTTCAACACGAGATTTGTACTAAGTGATATCGCAGTGCAGTTGATAATATTGGTATTTGAAAAATATATTTACGAGGATAATATCATTTATATCTTTATAGTATTACGTACAGAGAAAGACTATGTACTTCTTACTAAGAACAATGGCGGCACTTATATATTTGACATTTGAGACATACAAAGTTTACATGAAAAAAAGAAAAAAAACTAAGTATATATAACGCAGGGAATCCGTCTATTAGGCAATGAATGGGGAGCGTTATTATATTAATATTATATTGGTTTCAAAAACATATATATTTTAATTTTATCATACAGCACAGTTATCTGAGAAAAACTATTAATGGGGACTTTTATTAACCCGAAGTTAATAACAATATTTTTTGAAATGTTGTCTATTTATCGAATCTCAAAAACCATTCAACAGATTTCAGTAATGTATAAAGAAAAAAATAATAATTCCTGCCATTCATTACATTACGCTTGCTTAAAAATTTTGTGTTTAATTTTTTTTGTATCAGAGTGAGTACAGATATTACTTATTATTACTTTTTACTTTATATTGATTAATTATTATGAGATATAATAATTGTATATGCCATCGAATACGGAAAAAAATTAAATTTATTATTATATAATGATACGAGCAACAGTTTTAAAGTTAATCCACCGATGACCGCAAATATTGCATAAACATCACCCATTTTGGAAATACGGTGTGTGCATTTAGTGATTATCCTGTTGAATTAGTAACTATGGCAAATTATATAGAATACTAAACGTTGCCAGCGGTTTTGCACACGTTAGAGAAAATAGCAGCAATAAAAATATTGTCAATTCCTTTCGGTCACTGGTTGCCAGGCAATGCCTTTATTAAACACTTCCTTTAATTGGCTGAAATATACATCTTAATGGATCTGCCCACAGAAATGAGATATTTTTTGCGCGGTGGAAAGTATCTTATGGTATGGTATCATCTTCTCATCTATCTCCAAACCAAAAATCATATCATAGCGATGCTCCGTTGCGCCGTAAAAGGACAAACAAACAAACACACTTTCGCATTTATAATATTCGTATGAATATACCTAATTGAAACATTATCCACATTGTACAAGCCATTTTTTATTGATTTGTTATTTTAGTATTTCGTGTAAAGTTACTGGCTTATCATACAAATTTTCATCCCCTATTTTACACCTTTAACGGACAATTTTTCAAAAATCCTCTCCCCGGCATCATAAGAAACCTCTTTCCAAATGTAAGTCTACTATTTTATACTGTATTTTATCTGTGAATTAGTAACAGATATATTAAAATAAAAAATAACATTTATGACGTGTCAGAAATTGATACATACAGGAACAATTAAAATTTTGTTCAATTTTGGCCTGAAGTAATAATTTTTCGTGTTTTTTTTTCTTTGTACGTATTTATGGATTTAAATGTCTGTACTGTTGTTCTTAGTCAAAATTATATTGATAGATAAATTACATTTGTTTGCCTTTTTCAACATCATACTTTTTATAAAACCTCCTCAATTTATCAAGATTCAATAAAACTTAGTACAAACCGTGTGATTGAAACATATTTAATGAATCGTCAAACAAAAAAATATCAACAATAAAATTGCATCAACAATATAAAAAAGTAAAACATTGGCTATGTTTTGAATCACTTAAGGAGTTTTAACAAGCTAACTGGCAACACTAATGTGTCGAACCATAATTTGTCTATGGATTTACAGCGTCCACATAGATTAATTCTGTCACATAAGTTTTAAACTTCGAATGCCTCGATATTTTTGATTTATACAATATATCGAGTGGGTCTCACCTAATCACTAATCATAAAAGTTTGTTTTTATCACTAAATGCATAATGTAACGCTACTCACGTGTAATATACATCCTATAGTTATATTATACGATTCTTATGTCAGCCTTTGTATAACGATTGAATTATACACTTATAGTGCACTGAACACGATTAGACTTTTGAAAATGTGAACTCGAAAAATATTTCAAATGGCAGCTTACCGATCTAATCGAATTACGGTCCAAATGTGTCTCGCGTAGCTACAAATTGTTACATATTTACAAAATTTTTAACCTTTTCATTGTTTTTGGATATACTTTATTCAAGGCTGACATAATTTAACATACAAAGAACATTATGAATTAAGTGACAAAGCTGTGACGATTACAAGCCACAGCGAGACAAACATAAGCTAATTATCAATATAAAAATAACTCTTTATTGTCTGTGCCCATATAACATCATAAACATTTTTTTGACAGTTCATTATTGCCATGTCTCGAAAAAAACTACCATTTTGGTAGCTTTGAAAATTGTTTCATGTCATTCATAAAATATCAGCACAGAAAATAAAGAGAGCGCGATTAACGCTACTTAAGTTTAATACTTTTTTTAATGTATTATTTGTCAAATTTTTATCTTTTTTTTTATGGCACCACAGCCACAAATTCTCACGACAATCACACCAGTGACTTATTGTGCATATAAACAACGATAAGTTTAATTATATGAATTGTTTCTGTAAGTGAATTCTCAGCTTTATACTTCGGGTGAAAAAAAAAACTTTGTTTTCTTATAATATTATATTATTATAAGTTGTAACAAAAAATACATTGATATGAATTAAAAAACTTACAAAAACAATTCAAAGACACGTGGAGCAACACTGAACCGTATTGCCGAACAAACAAGTGTCATATTACCTTCAGCAAATAAACTTTATTAGATCACAACCTACATCTTGCCTGTTTCACCAGTAGCCTACGATAAGCTCATTTTTATTGAATCAACTTCAAATCATACGTAACAAGGTCCAATTTCGCAAACACCTCATACATTGACACAAATAGAAAATTTATTATATTTCTGTCCTATTCAATTTTGATAATTTTAATAGCGTCTGTAATATCTGCAGGTAAATATGAAGAGACATCAGTAATATCGCGATAAAACCCGTGTGTGAAGCAAAAATTACACAATTTGGTCGTTTCACTTAAAAATACGGGTACAATAATATTGAGGTAATGAAATAAACAACCCAACAACGAAAATGATTTTCAACAACCCGAATAATTGAAAATGTTCCTACATAATATTATTGCATAATAAATTATACCTTTCGTACCCATAGTATACTATAACAATTTTAATTCCGCCGTAAACATCCGCTAAAATGATTTAAATATAAAATATTACCGCATCCGTAAACACTAAAAAAAAAATCTGTTTGTTTAGGGTACTGGCAACACTTATTGAATAACAACGGACGCGTGGTCGCGTCGTATTGCTTCTATAATTGGGTAGCTAATATGACTATTTGTGACAATTGGCTAGCGATTCTGTCCATTCACACACAACCAAGCAATTACACATGCATCTTACACCCAAGCATTACCAAAGCCATTGATATCCACACTACAAAACCACTTTAAACCTACTTTACATCGAAAATTGCGCACGGTGTGAGCTTAATAATAATTAATTATCAAAGATCAATTATTAGATTAATAATAATAATTATAAGAAACTTTTTTTTTTTCGTTTCGACGTATACTGGCACACTTAGCTTTTCGATTTTTAAATGGTACAAAAAATATTATAATCGAAAAGCAAGATCGTGTCTGGTAAATAATTAAAAAAAAAAAACATAAAAATATAATAAGACGCCTACACAAATAAATAATAACGTCATAGTGAGGCACAGATTAAAAATTTTACTAATAGATAAATATGATCACAGTGTAGTAAATATGATATGTATAGAAGCAATAGAAAAATCGAACTACAAAATTAAGAGCCTTAATTAATGGTTTAAATTTAGAATTTAAAGATGGCCGTCATAAAGCTTCTTAATTTTTTTATATGGCAACACGTTACATAACCATTTTATCCACCTAAACTTTTATAATAAAACAAAATATCAAATCAAATAGATTAGTACAAATTTATCTGTCATTAAATTCATATGACATTAGCTATCTTCCGAAAAAATTTATTATCCGTAAGTATTTACTATGCTTTTCCAAAGTACACGACAGAAACAAAGACTGTAATAATTTATTCGTGAAGCGAGTTAAAACAAAAAAAAAGTCGTAATTACATACTTGGTTATAAATGAATAACTTTCCCTATTGTTATATTCACAATAGTTTTCAAATGTCGAGACCATAGTTCTTGTCCTATACCATTTAACAATATATCCTTTGCTTCAATACTGTGTTATATTTAAAAACACAATTTGACAGTAGAGCATTTTTAAACTTACAAAAAAATATTTTACTTAATTGTGTATTTTTTTTTCACTTTATTGTAGATTACGTACAAACTAAGCTATCTCAAATCACATTATTTTGATAATAAATTCAATTTAGTACAAAAATCGCCAGTTAAAAAAAAAAAAGAGTTTTCAAACTTATCAAGTTATTGAAGCAAAGAAACGATATGTGTAATATAGGGCCATGCAAGATACGGCAAATCCCGATCGTAAACTGAATGAAACAATGCGCGGGATTGGCGGGAAACAATAACCACGAAATTCTAACGTCAATTCAGACATGACCCCAACTTTTGTTTCAATATAATCATTATAGCCTTTGAAAAACCAGTAAAAGAAAATATTTTCAGATTAGTTTTATTATCATTAAAATGTCGGAACTCTATTCCTAATTAATTTGCAATGACATAATAACTATGTTCCGCAAGATTGAGAATATTTAATCCGTTAAAATGAGAGTAGAATTTCATAACAGAAATTTAGTATCCAATTATAAACAAAATTACAGTAAGATGGCGTAACATTATTGCTGGCTACTACTGACCATCACTTAAGCCCTTTTTGCTCCGATTAAGATAGCTCACTTACGCATAGGTTTTTCTACCATTTGGAAGTAATTTTACATTTATATGGCAACATATTTTCAGGACCCGGGATTTTATAAATATTTCAGCACAAAAAAAGATTTTTAACGCACTATTAATGTTCCAAAGTAAATCTGTATAGTTTAAAGTGAAATAATATATAAGTTTAACTTAATAAATGGCAACACTAAATCTTTAGTCCTTGGTATATAAATTATCTGTTCAGTAATAATATAGAGTTACCATGATCTCGACAAATAAAAGGAAGGTATTACCTAACGACTGGTTGCTATAACCTATCTGTCCCTTACTGCGATTAACCAGCCGTTTCATTTTTGTATCAACTCACTAATCCTTGTTATCTTTTGACGCAAGAAACTCTTGGAACTATATTTAATTTTCTCATACATGTATATTGAAACGCAAAAATGCTATTACATATCAGTATGCTGCACTTATCCACAATAAGGGATAGATAAGTTATAGAAACCGAATAGGTAAACGATGTCAAAAATCCGTGCAGCAGATTATGAAATATATTGTGATCATATTTATCTAAAAGGTACTCAACACAAAAGTTACACTAAAAAAGGTATATCCATGGCATACCGTGGTGTTGTCATAAGAGAATATATTTTTTATTATTTTTTTTTATCCAATCACATTTTTCACACACACTAACATACGTCTCGGTCGAAAATGATTTTAGAAAAAATATCATTTCTAATTCACAGTTTAGTCCAAATTCTCAAAAATATTTACAACAGTCCCTAGTGTCTAGGTTTTTAAACATTTTTTTTTTTTCAATTAAGTCAATCATGTCAAAAAATGGGATTCCACAATCGTAAAACATAGAGAACACATTTGACTATTTATCGTTATTAAAGAAAAAAAAAATTCTTGTACCTATGTATATGTATATTATGCAGACTTAAATATAGATGATTTTTTAAAAAATAAAAATCTTTTTTTTTTCTATCAAGTCCGTTGCCGTCGAGGCGTTTAAATTAACACTTAATAACACACCGCGTTGAGATCTGTCACTCACTTAATTTTTTTTTTTTAAGTTTTCACAGTTTTTATCACATTTTTTTTTCTAAATACTGTTTCCTCTTAGGTGCATGGATATGTACATTGTCGTCGCTGCCAGGGTTCGGGGGTGTGGCGGCTGGTGCCACACTAGTGGAGTTTGTGTTGAGACTGACAACTGACTGATTCATGACGTATATATGTTACCTTTGCTTGGCGATACCTGTCAGACAAAACTTAACATTTAATTATACCTCTATTGGTTTTACTTGTCTTGATACCGGTAATTTGTTCAGAACCGGTTATTATGGTCACAATTTGGAAATATGTATTTTAAGCGTAATCTTAAACGTAACAAAATAATAAAAAAATGAATTTTTTTTTTTCGAAGTATATTTTCAAAATACCGTTTTCTACAGCATTAATACCGGTATTTCGGTTTTTTTTTAATCAAATAAAATTAAGCTTTGGATTCTAAAATCTACGAGTATAATATATTATGACAATGTAATAACTAATAATTAATACATTCACTTACCTGGCTTTGTCACGCGATGGAGTTGACCGCGTAGTGGGGTCGAGTGCCCTCTGGTTGGTACAGAGTAATCGACGCTATGTAATTGTTGGACATCACCTATAACAACACATGATATATAATATACAATTACCAACAAAATGAAAAAGCTATCCTGTGTCGATATGTCTCTTTGAATACATTTTTTTTTTTAAATAAGTTCGTCATCAAATACGTATAGACAGTTGCACATAGCTGTTCATTAAAGCGATATTAAATAATGGATTCATTAGCGTTAAGTATAACTAAAAATCGATAAATTAAATATAAAATAAACACAGTGATTTTCTTTTGTTTTAGATAGCAGCGGGGTACTAATAATGCCTTTAAGAAATCGGCAATAAAGTGATTTTAACTATTTATTATTATTTATTTATTTTATTATTCTTTGTTTTTTTTTAGATTTTATTTTATTTTAACTTATCTAAAGGTTTTGCTTGTCTGTGGTTCTATCTAAGACCTTGACAAACATTTATCTGTCACGTAAGTTTACTTTGGCCAGACCACGCTCGGCTTGTAGTGTTTCTACGAACAGGCCGAGACTAGCGTCAAAATAAAATATACTTTAAAATCATACATACATACCACGAGAACAAGATATATAAAATTTTACAAGCATACCAGAGAAAAAGATATCAACTGTGACATAAATGTCTGCCCTGACCGAAAATCAAAGACCTCTAGCTATGCAGGAAGCATCATTACTAAATAAGCTACATAGGTCCTCGGAACTAATGTCTGTTTATTTCGATTAATAAATAATTTCAGTACTTAATACTATTTCATCTTAGATTTAACAGAAATAACTCCGATTTACTAGTAAAATATTCTGTTTGTAAAGCCTGTTTCTAAATGAAGAACGAAAGTCTACACTTGAACGTATCGTTTCACTCCTGTCACTGCGGCCGCTAAATGAATAAAAAAGCCATGCGGGATTGATGAATATACTGATTGATGAAGTTAAGCGAGCGAACTTCGCTGTTGTAAAGAAGAATATATTTCTGTTGTTTTCTTGATTCTTTTTTTACATAACTGTACATTGAGAGACGCCTGTATTCACAAAAAAGTATTATAAGGACTCGCAGTGGAGTAGAAAGAAAGGACCAATTATTGTTCTTTTACGCATCTACTTCGTTCTAGTTTCCAGTTTAGTAGAAGTATCTGCAAGTGTTAGCGATAAGTTGCAGGCTATACATTTAGGACTCCAAAACATCTTTTTCTGTCTGCAATAAACAGTGCTGGTCAAACAACAAATTAAAAGCCTTGAATTCATTATTTTTAGTCACTAGGTTTAAAATATAAAACTGAACATATAGCTTCGAATGTCGAAGTCTTTTCGTACGGAAATCTCATGGGAATGTTTACTTATTTCTTGCAAAATTGGAAAACTAGACAAAAAGTGAACCTATAGTTTATTTGGCTGACGTTACGCTGATGATGCTTTTGGATTTACGATCGAGACTTGATACAAAAACGAAACAAAAAATATAGTCGAAATACAATTCACAGTACGGCTTTGTTGAATCAAAAAAGAATCGAACCGAGCAGGAAATGTACGTCGTACGCATCGATAAAACAAAACACGTTGACTGACAAATTGGTATAATCTTGAGACATAAAGAGGAGTGCATTCGTCATGAACCCGTTGCCAACATTTCATCCTCCCGAAGACTACGTAACGTTCAGAATAGCTCACGTAAACGCAAATATATCACCGACATCGGTAGAGGTGAAGCTTTGTTCGAGTAGGTAATGTAAATCAGCTGGTACTCCGCGCAATGTTGAGGGATTAATTTGAGTGTGTCAACAATGAGTTAGGCGGAAAGTCTTGCACATTAAAAGTCAGGAACTAGTTTTAAACACCATACCCGTCTTCTTTTAGATTCTTCTTCTGATATTAGTTTCTTATATTTATTTTTATGCCTATATATCGCGAGGTGTTATTTCTATTATATATAATTTACGTGTCACGATGGGTAATTGAAATGAGCTCTGAAAGTAACGATTTCATTTTAATGGATTTTTAAATATGTGTTGTTCCAATTTATTATTATTTTGATATAATAGTTTTGGATCCAGTAGGTGGCGCTATTGCTCAAATTCATTAACGCATTATCCAAATTCTAAGCAATATTTAAATGTCGCCAAATGTCATGAAATGTGTTGAATTTTAACTAAAAGCATGTAGTATAGTAATAATAGTAGTAAAATTCCTAAGAACGATGTCTTCCAAAAAAGCTAGAAGATAAATGTACAGATTACATACTGTGAATAAAAACGAAACGAGACACGTTCCCGACGTCATTGTCGCACGTGTGAATAGACACTAAGTAAATCGAAATCCCGGTCCGTCTTTCAAGTATAAAATATAACCCACGACCAGTATTAACCCAAACCGAAGTGACAGCAGAGCAGGCAACGTTATAAATGTTGCAATTTAAACTGGTTTAGACGCCCTGTCCACAGCCCGATGCAGTTATCAGCACGATCCATTTAAGCCCTTCTTCCATTACCCTGACATTCCCACGCGTGCTGCAAGATTTATAGTTCTTTTCTCTTTATATGCTTTTTTATTACTGCTCACTAAAGTTATTTCCTTATTGTTTTTACTTATCACACGTCAAACTCGTAGCTCTGTCTGTTAAAGGATTTTAGTTTCAATTCCAGCTTGGTCATGTTCTTTATAAATAATTTTCCTTTTTTTAGTCTGGCGTAGACAAAACCCGTAAAACTTGATAAAACTATTTATATCCTAATCTATATAGTTCTGTTTCCTAAAAAAAATTGTAGAATCAGATTTGCTATTACTTGCGTAATCAAAGAATAGGAATTTAAAACTAAATTATCTTTTAAAATCAGTACATCAGTTTACATTAAAAAAAATCATTCAGTTACAAAAACATCTATTATTTGGTTATAAAACAATATACGCATACCAATGTACGTATCCAATGTCATTTTTCTCAATAAAAAAGTTTCAATGAAAATTTAGCACCCCAGTTAACTAAGCGCGACTGACCTCTATAAATATTCTATTTAATTCTGATGAACGGAGCTCTAATACAGCTAATTCTGAAACAATACTTGCAATTGATCTTTACTAAAAGGTACACACCGCAAAACAGCCCATAACTGCTCAGAATGTTACCAATAACTGCGACCGGGATTGCGCAATCACGGCGCCGGCGAGCAATGTTACAAATGTTCAATGCCGCGCCAATAACTGTACATCAAATAAAGGTATTAATGGTTTCAATGCTTCCAGGCATTTCATGTATACTTCGTAAATTTTATGAGTATTTGTTTAGCTAACTTTGAATAGAAATAAGTCAACAGAACAGGTTGTGGTGAGCTGTTAACGAGAAGCGATATCTTAGGCCCGTATGCTCTTAAGAAAAACATCTGATTCTTATCTTCAAAAAGCGCTGTTAGATTGTGGAATATCAGAAACAGATTCTCATTTCAATGATTTGCTTTAATTGGCAGATCAGAGCGGAGAAGCTAGGCAGGTGTTCATAACAATGTTTCTCTCAGGCAAGCGCTACATTATACGTCTTCTAAACGAAAAGGCACTAGATGTCATATTACCAGTTGTCATGCTATTTTAACGCCAAGTTTCCATAGCATTTCATAGCTACTAGTCCCTCAAATGTCATTCATCGGGATAAATTACTAATGTGTTCAATAATACTTTATATTTTTAGCTGTTTAAAAAATGCTATATGCATGGCGAAGACTTGACATAGTCTGTCTACCAATTTGGCGTCAGAGTCTTCAAAAAGTTGATTAAATATTATTCTTGTCGTATTAAAGACATTTATAATTGAATTGTTAAAATGGGAAGCAAAATTAAACACAATTTAGTTTTAGAGCGACAGAATTAAAGTCGGAAAGGATCGACCGTATTTACTAATGAAATTCTATTAAGAACTTTCAAATACAAGTTGTTTGTAAACACAATCGAATTGAAACGTTAATTTGGGTTTCACAATTTATGCCACGGAATAAAGTTTCGCTTTTAACAGAATGCGAAAATACTACAATTAAATTAAAGTTAATATTCATATTTTTTTACTGCGGAAACGAAAGAACATAAAAAAGTTATGTAACATAAAATAAATTCTCAACTATACTCACAAGATACTATACTAACACAACTATACTAACTCCCAAGATAATAATTAAACAGCGTCATCTAGTTCACATCGACAAAACGATTGATTTTTCATGTTTATATTTGTTACGTTAGTTAGATATGTTGCAAAAATAGAATGCCAACCAATAACTTTCTTACTATTTGGGACTTCCTTTCAAAATAGATCCCATCCTAGCCATATGCCAACAAGGGTCAAATTTGTTAACCAAGTATAAATTAAATCTAAAAGTAATTAAAGTACGTAACTAATTTATTAATCGCTTTCGGCAATGTTCGCTTCGTTAAAGCGATCGTGTATACAGAGATAGCCGGAGACAGCCGAGATATTAGTTTAACTAATATTATACGAAATGTATTCCTAAATAAGATATTTAAAGGTACGTGGTAGAAAAAATATAGGAATTTTTATGTACCGGTGTAACCGCCGTGGCGTCATTTGGCTTTGGCAAATATATGTCTTAGTGAAATTCGAAAAAAATTGTAGACATGATTATATAAATATTATCTTGATTTCTTTTCTGTGAACTGCTTGAAATAAAACCTACACGAAAAGTTACCTCAAGCTTACCATACATCAAGAAAATTACATTTACATCGATTCAGCCATGTCTAAGACTAATAGAGACACACGTGTATATGCACATACAAATAAGAAAAAGGTAATATAATTAACATATAAGATATTGTTTTACAGTATTGTACTACTTGAAGAACATAACCACTGATTAATCAATTATTCAATCAATCAATTTACTTAATTATTTATTACTATTAACGACATTAATAACAACGGCAAACAATTAAATGTACTAAAATTATTAATATCTTAAGTTGCAGTATGTTATAATATGATTTAATGTAAATATTATGGGATATACCTACTTTTATACGTAATACGTACTTTTATATTCGATATAAAATATACGAAATACTCGATTTTTTTGTCAAGTAACTTGTGAGCACAGACCTGGATCACTCACAATCTCATATAATCCATGACATGAAATATCAGTGATATCACCACCAATATTGAATTTAAATGACACAATTATCCTAAATCCACTTAATAAAACCCCGTTCGTAAGTTAAAAAGACAAACAGGTTGTTGACAAGACTAAATTAAATCTTCAAACTCGGCAGGTACCCAATTTACATTCCGGTAACAAAGCAACGTTCGCCCATCTCACGTTGTCACTGATTTATTCGCGTTTACGTGAGGCGGAGTGCGAGTGTAGTCTTCGGGGATGAAAAGTCGGTAAGGGCTGCATGACGAATGCACAGTCTTTACTTACGACCCGAAATGATAGCGCTTTATCTACGGCTTGTTTTATTTCGGCGACATACAACGAATGACACGCTCGGCTCTGTACGATACTTCTGTTTCTGATCAGTAAGTGATTGACTTGACAATTCTGTCCGAGTTTACAGTATAAGAATAATTCGAATGCTTCAGAAAATTAAAACGACATCGGACGATATTTTAGTTGTACATTTATCGCCTAAATTTATACAGCGTCATTAAATTAAAGACCCGTTAGCGCCAATCCCACCATTCTGTAAGAATGATTTAATAAAAAGTGCAACTTTGTGCAACTAAATGACTCTTTTATTTTAATGTGTTACATTCAAAATACTGTATTCCATTCAAAAAACTACGCTAGGATTTTCTAGTATAGCACAAGAATACACGAACACGTATGTGTATTCACAACCCTAGAACGAACATTTATCCGTCACATAAACATCTTCCTCGGCCGAGAACGACCGAGTTCACCACCGACTGGACTACAGGGTTATCAATTATATTTTTTACTTTTTATTTACACTCCACCTCCCATGCGATTCCATTTGTTGCGTATATCACAGACAAACACGAACACACATACATCCGCGCCGCGAGAATGAACATTTATCTGTCACATAAATGTCTGCCGGCCGGATATCAAACCTGAAACCGGTCGCTCGGCGTGAAGAATACTAACTAAGCTACAGACTTTGAATGTGATAATATTTGTGCTATTTTCGTGTTTCTTAGGGTCTGTGTCTAGGATAAAGGTCTTTTGGTTTTGGAAACACCCTGTATATTCGATGTATTACTTAATTAATAACCTTCCTAATTAGCAACATTATATGCATATATTAATGAAACATCAAGTGTTAACGTGACGTAACGTATTAAATAATAAACCTGCCGGTAGATTGAAGGTCTCAGGTACGATCCTTAGCTGAGACAATTATATATGTGACTGAAAAAATATCAGTAATTATGATGTGAAATGTGTATGTTAGCATATTATAGTGCAGAGGTATAATAAGTTTGGGATGAAGAACAGTTTAAACACGGCCACTTTGCAGGCAGATATGACCAACCAATCCGACGGGAGATCTCATGTTAATAATCCTTGTATTCACAGATAATACTATAAGTTCATACAGTGAAATAGAAAGAGAGAATCAATGGTTTGTATTCTCAACTTCTTCACTCTAATTTCTTGAACAACGCCAGAAACAATGAAGGGAATACGAACGTATTACTTGCGAAATAAAACGAAATAAATGTTTAAAATGAATTATCCCTGATACAAATGATTCATGAGAGTTAATAAAAGCGAGATATTCTTCATCAATCTCAATACCTTTCTCACTAATGTCTTAAACGTTCAGCCAGTCTGTATTTTCTAGTCAGAAGTGGCACAAGATCTTTACGAATGGCATCACTCAGCAAATCGCTTCCCAGTTATATATTTTTTCGGTCGACTGCTGTTCTATCGATGTAAGTGCTGCTGTTTCTCCTCTAACGTGGGCACTCAATCACCCATTCGTACGTCGAATGTGTTTTGAAGAGTCAGCGTTAAAAGTGATAGATAGGTGCCGTTGTATTCGCAAGGCAACAAAAGGAGCGGAGTGAATCATATTACTTTAGGTTACCTCAATTTATTCATTGTTACCGTGGAATGTTATTAATATATCGGATATGTAGGCAAACATGTGGTTATAAGTTGCTCTTGATTTTTAAGTGCAAGTTTCTGAGTACACGTATGTTAGTATGTTTGTTTGTGTCAAATCTTGCAAGCTAAATTAGAACTACTTATTCTTATTTGACACACATGCCATTCAAAATACATAAAAAATAAATGGACAAGTAAGTTTGTTTGTCTGTCCTTCTTTCGCGGTCAATCATTATCGTTATGGTATGGATTTTTGTGTGGAAACAGTTTAAATTGGAAAGTGAAATAAGCTACTTTTCGCAAAAAAATCTCATTCCTAGGAGAAGATGCACTATGTTGCGTAATTGAATTCTTCCATAATTAAAAGATAAAGTTTGTGAGTAATCATCATTGTACTTCAACACTGCTTAATAATAATTTGCTAAAATAATTTAGATGCTCTCATTGGTAGAAATAACTATAAATGACGTTGAATATTTTTATCAAACTGATATTACCAAAATGTCCTGAAAACGTATATTGGCGATCAGACTAAACCCGTATACCCTTACCCTTAACAAAACATAAAACGATGAAAAAATCAAACAATGAATTTAAAAATGGCGCGGGCTAAACAAACATTACTAACATCAGAACACAAACAGTGATCTCATTAACGAGCGGCCATTGGCGTGTGAAATATTTCAGGCGTTTGAATGAGGTACAGTTGCTAGTTGTAAACTATGTTCATGTTTAAGTTTACGCATATTATTATATGAACAGGATTTCGACTTGTTATTGTATTTGTGAAAATTTTAGTAATAAAAATAGATTATATCACTTAATAATGACGCATTCTAGTGCCTCTCTACATATCATTAAGAAAACCTTTCACGGTCTACAAGTTACCGAGTAATATATAATAATAATCGATAGTTTTATTACGAACCCTGCACGCGTGCTACGTCACAAACTAAAATAAGGTAATCACCGTGGCGCCTCTATCGAAAATTGGTCCAACTCAGAAACCTTCATGGGCTCATACACAAAAACTTTTCTTAAGAT